>JAAAKG020145909.1:0-10781 GCA_010014905.2 Druon quercuslanigerum
GTATATCAAGGTAAAGTAAATGGCAGCGTGCCCAGAGGCAGACCGCGGAAGAAATGGTTAGAATGTGTGAATGAGACTCTAGTTAGAAGGGACATAAGAAGCCATAGAAACGTGAGAGCCTGCATGAAAAAATGCATGGACGTTAAAGAAGCTAGTGAAGTATGCCAGGACAGAAAACTATGCCGGAAAATAGTTAATAAGAACAGTGTCTGTAGAGTGAATGACGCCTGAAACAAAAGATCTTGGATACTAATGGACCCAAGGGGGGAACCTCGCATGACGACCTTGTGAGTATCTTTACCTGGGGTGATTGCTAGAGAGATTGATCAGCAACCTGGGTCAGAGCAGTTTTGCGGAATGAACGTGTTATTTAAATAAATAACACGAGAATTCCAGATCAATCTAAAACTTTTATAACCCCTTCCTCACACTACTCCCGTCCCCACCGAGTGAGTCACGCCTACCCCGAAAGGGCTTAATGGTGTTATAATAATAAAAAGTAACGGAAAGAAGTGCGCAGGTGCATGCGTAGTCCTTGCTTCTCGAGAGCGTTCGGCTAGCAGACAAAGTATTGCAGCGGTTCAGTATTAGTAGCAATAGGAGGGTGCGAGAATTTTTATCATTCGTCACAGAAGGGGGTTCTTTATTCATGCACATAATTGTTTAGAATATCGCACGCTACACAAACCTCGTGAGTATAAAACGAACCTAGCTAATAACAAATTGTTTTAACTTTAGCGAATTTTACTGACCAGAAAGAAAACAGGTATTTAATGAAAAAAAATCGTGTAAAAGCCAACAATTTCTATAACCTTAAAATGACAAGGAGAATAAAATTTAAGGTTTTTCAATATTAATTTGAAATTGTTTTATTTCGTATATAAAAGATTCTAGGTAAAAATTTTTACAAATTTAAGGTTCTGGTCTTTGAATATGAATATGGTCAGGAAAAATGAAAAATTGGTCAGTGGAAAATTAGAGAAAATTGAAAATGACGTTTACTAAGATTAAAATTGGTAAATAAAAAATTTGTAACTACTAAATTAGTTATTTTTAATTAAAAAATTTAGATTCTGTGTGTCTGATAGAGAAAATTTAAAATTACTGAATTGAATTAAATTTTTGTGTTAAAAGTTCGTCTCTTTAGGTTGAAAGTTCAACTAATTTCGTATAAAAGTGAATTATAATTTAAAACTCATATTTTAATGCTAAAAGAAGATAGAATAAAATTTGTTTGGATCAAAATTAAAGTATTTTCAAAAATTTGTCTTTTTACTTCAAAAATTCATCTATTTTATTAGGAATTGAATCTTTCTTTGATAAAAATGTAACTGCTTGATTTAAAAAGAAGTAATTTTGTTAAAAAGTAATTTTTTTTATTAAATATTCTACTGCTTTGTATAAAGTTAATATTTTTATGTAGAAAATGTAGTTATTCACATAGAAAACTTGTTTCTTATTTAAAAGTCATACGTTTGTGCTGATAATTCAACTATTTTTTATAATTTGCCTTTATGATTTAAAAATTCATCTATTTGAGTAAAATAGAATATAATGTTATAATCTGTGTAAAAAATTAACTCCTGCTTCCATAACTTATATTTTGATATTGAAAAATCAAAATAAAAACTTTTGCTGATGAAAATTCATGTTTTTTTTTAATTTGAATTTTTCATCTAAAAATTCATCTGTTTTAGTAGAAATTATATTTTTTCTTGTATAAAAATGGTGCTGTTTGCTTAAAATTTAATAGTTTCTTTGTTTGAGTATTTATTACTTTTTTAAATTTTGGTTTAACCACGTTGTTAAGAAATAATTTTTTTGGCGCAACATTCATATTTTAGTTTATAAAAGCCATATATTCGACTAGCAATTGCATATTTCTCTGCCTAAATTGTAACGGTTTGTTTTTAAATTCCGGATTTTTATTAAACATTCATTTTTGGGTTGTAAAAATTCCACCTTTTTTTGGAAAATTAATATTTTTGGGTAAAAAATGCAACTTTTCTCATAGGAGATTTTTTCTTATTTTAAACTTATACTTTTATGCGTAAAAGTCAAACTGAAATCTTTCTTGCATAAGAATTCAACTAATTTAGTAGAAATTCCATCTTTCTTGGATAAAGATTTAACTGTCTGTATATAAATTCAAACATTTTTTTCAAAAATTGTATCCTTTTTTATTAAAAATTAAACTATTTTGTTAAAACATCTTCTTTTTATGTTGACAATTCGAATATAACCTTCGTATAAAATTCACGTCTTTTTCTAAAATTTATATTTTGATACTTGTATTTTTGATTTAAACCTTTAATGTCTTACGAAAAATTACGTACACGTATCATGTATAAAAAATAAAATAACATTTTGTGTAAATTTTGTAAGTAAATTTCTCCAAACATGTAGTATATAGCGATAATAATGTTTGTTTAATTAATTTGAATATAAATTTGTAGTATATATTTGCCTTAAAAATAAAAATTATATCAAATGTGTTAAAAAAATTCTTAACATAAAATATCGGCTTCGATTTTATATTTGACACTCATATTTTTTTCTATTTACATTCTTCAGATATATAGAGAGCACATGTTTTATATAACAATTAATTGAACGAAAAAATTTTTTTAACCTCCTGAAGTTTCCAGTTACAGTAACTAAAAATTCCTAAGCTGTGACAGAATTTTCTGAAACAGGCGACTGGAGTTAATGCAGTAATTTTTGTACAGATTTAGGTCATATTAACTTATATACAGAAAGATTATTATTTTAAACAAATATCATTAGATTTTAATATTTCATGATTTTTTAACAATTTTAGGTTACGCTAGCGTTAGACACCAAAAATCGGTATTTTAAAACAAAAATCATTATAATTTGAAAAAGATTTTTAATTTTTTAATTTTTGATTGCGTTAGTGTTTTTTATGGGACATTAGTATTTTTAATTAGAAAAAAGTATATTTTAAAGCAGATTCGCAAATTTCAATAGTTTTTAACCGGAAAAATTGGTGTTTTAAAACAAAAATGATTATAAACTGAATAATATTTTTATTATAAAAATATTGAATATTTTAGTTTACGTTGTCGTTGACACTAAAAATTGGTATTTTAAAACAAAAAACATTACAGCTTGAGCAAGATCTGCTATTTTTAACTAGTTTCAGGTTATAGTAACATTTATCATAGGAAATCAGTATTTTTTAAACAACAATCATTATTTTTCCAAGACGATTTACTATACATTCTGAACATTTTTGGGTTATGCTGTGATAATTATTTTTGTCGAAAATCATTGGCATTAAACAAAATATCATTAGATTTCAATGAATATTTACAATTTTGAACAACTTCAGGTCATTTTCTTGTGTATCGCCATAAATTTGTATTTTGCTTAAAAATCATTGAATTAAAATCTAATCGTTTGTGTTGAAAATATTCAAATTGACAAGCTTTACCAATTTCAGAATGGCTTCATGTACGCTGTCGGAAGTTGAATTTTTCTATGAAATATTATTAGATTTTAAAGGATGTTGATATTTTTAAAACAATTTTAGCTTAAGTTCACATTTTCAAGCAGAAATCGGTATTTTCAATCAAAAATCATAATTTAAGGAATATTTATAATTTTTTAATAGTTTTGGATTGTGTTAGTGTCTTTCTTCGACAATTAGGACTTTTAATTAAAAAAAGTTACATACCCAAGAAGATTAAAAAAATTTTAAATAAAAAAGGATATGTTAGTATTTTCTTTAGGAATGTATTTAATTAATTCTGAAGTTAAGACTTATCACTTATCAATAATATTGTCCTTTCTTTCCTTTTCTAATACTTAAGATAATAGATACTATAAAACACAAGCATTTGGTATTAAAACTAATTTCATATAATAATTTAAAAATTTTGTCGAGGATAAGAAAGAATGATCGGTTCCGCACGTATTTATTTCCCAGTTTCTATATATTTGAATATTTATTATATTCTTATTGTACTATTTTTATATATTTGTTTATTTTGCATGAAAAAAGTAATTTCCAAAACATAACTGTTTAATTAAATGATGAAAATTGAGAATTTTCGTTACAACATGTTTTGTTTTAGATTGAAAAAACTGAAGCTTTAAAAAAATAAATAAGAAGACAATGGGTAAAAATTAACATTTTTGCTTGATTTGAATAAATGTAGGAAGCAGTTGTAATAAAAAAAATGAAATGAAACAAAACTTGGAAAAAAAATTTGGCAGCTGGAATCAAACCCGGACTTTATGGATACACATGCAGAGCGCTACAACCTGTTCTCACCGAGAGTTAAAAAACTCTCATTGCGTTCCATGTGACGTGCGTGGATTTTTTAAAAGTCGTTTCTCTGGGAGTGGCTAAAGAACGCATCTTATTACCTTATCTTATTATAAGTTTGGTAAGGACCTATTACTGCGAGGCGAATGAATGAGAAGAAATTTCGAACGGTGTTGGTTCCTCTTGTTAGGTATTCAGTAGGTAGGAAAAACAAGGCATAAGTACCTAAGAGGAATTCATCGCGTAGTTTTTCTCTCTTTTCTTCATATCACAGAAAGCGGCCGTATGAAGTTAACAGACGTGCCAACTTGGCCATTTCCCACTTATCGAGTTCCTGGCACCCACCTCAGAAGGTGGAAGATGCACAGACAGGGAGAAGAAGAGAGACACCTTCAAAGGGAGGAAAGTGAGAGGAGGCTGGATCGCACGCGCGCAATGCGCTCGTCGAGGTTTTCTTCTAATTTCTCAAACTTGATTAAAACTTGTCCGCCATGAAAATGAAGTTTGGCCAACGCCCGGGATCCGTTTCCACTTCCGCCCCTTTCTCCTAGCTAAAGCCACGCACGGAAAACCAGCTTAAGCAAAGTAATTTGACACGACGAATGGACCTCCTGAATTGGAAACGACGAATATACCTCCTGAATTCAAAACGAGCGCCACTTTCATCCTTTCAATGTTTAACCCACTTTACCCCAATACAATTTATGGCATTTTCAGAAACAACGCATGGACATATCTGTCAAAGCTTCGACCCTTTTACGCCAAATTTGGTTTGAAACCTGAGCTACCACTGGAAGAATAATTCACGTCTGAGGCGAGAATAAATAGCCTGAAATATAAACATAGTACACTGCGCTACAAGTACCAGAAATAGACAGTTCCACACGAGTATGAAGTTTTCCTTGCGAACCAAAGACGAATCGAATGGAAGTTCTAGGCGAGTTAGAGACGTGCCGCAAAAGAGCCTAAAGCGACATAACGATGTGACAATGGAAAGTACTAAAATCTTAACAAGAGCTACACCTGCCTATTTTTAACACCTGTTGCACACGATATACTATCTAATAAATGCAGAGATATTAATTTGAGAAACAATTAACAGAAATCTTCCACTTATTTTGGAAGTTAATATTAAAATTACCAATATACACCGGAGATTTTTGAATGTTTAAAATATCAGAAATTATGCGACATTTTAAAAATTGGAGATAGCTGAAGCTTACTGAAAAAAGTCGAAAAAATTTTTAAATGTGCGGATATTTATGGAAAATTTATAAATTGCCGGAATTTGTGGGTAATTTATGGTAATTTATCGCTAATTTGTGGCAAATTATTAGTTATTTATCAAAGCTTCTTATATCTTATGAAGGGCGTCTAAAAAGTCCCGGAACGGTTGGATATTTCCTCAGGTAAAATATTTTTCAAAAAAGTGAAGGTTATTCCTTAAGTAAATTTCAACGAGGAATTCAATGGTGACCTTCATTTTGACCTTGAAGTTAACCTTCATGGCTTTTTGAAGTTCAAATTTGTTTTTTTAAATGGAAACCCCCTTTTTTACATCTGCAATCGATATAGCAGCAAATTCTACGTACCCAAGTCATAGGTCAAGTGTAACGTTTAAGGTAAGTTAGAGGTTATTTGAAATGAACAAAGTTTTGCAAGAGATCAGTGTAATTCCTAAAGTAAATTTCAGCAAAGAATTCAATGGTCACCTCTATTTGGACCTTAATGTTGACCTTTATGGCTCTTTGAAGATCAACTTTGTTTTTTTCAAATGGAAACCACCTTTTTTACATCTGCAATCGATAGAGCGGAAAATTCTACGTTCAGGTACGTACCTAAGTCATAGGTCAAGTCTAACGTTCAAGGTCAGTTAGAGGTTACTTGAAATTAACAAAGTTTTCCAATTTCAACGAGAAATTCATTGGTGATCTCTGTATTGATCTTGGTTACAGCGTTTTGGATATTGTAAAATCATAATGAAATTTTCCATTAAAAGTTTCAGGTGTTCTGGTGAGATTTCTGTTCCTCTCCAAAGAGTTATACAGTCCTATACCGTTTTTCGATACCGGAGTCAATACCTAAGGCGATACCATAAGTCCTATACGATTTTTCCATAAGAAATGTTACGAATCGAAACTAAATTTACGTATTACGAGTACATACTTACTATCATTAGGTAAAAGATTGTTATGGCGCAAGCTAAACTTTCGGAACGAGAGAGGATATCTGTATTAATCATGCGTGGTTGGGTTGATCGAGATCGATCTTATGATCAAGTTCGTTTGCTTTTTAATTGCACTTTTCCTGATGGAGAAGGGTTAAATCCTATCTCAAAATCAACAATTGGAAGAACTGTAAGGCGCTTTATGAATCATCTATCTATCAAGGACCTTCAGAGAGTTAGTCGGTCAAAATCTGCAGGATCTAAAGGGATGCAGATGGACATAGCCCAAGCATTTGTTGAAAACCCACACCTTAGTTTACGTCGAGCTAATGATCAGCGTGACGTTGCTCCTGAGACAGTACAAAATATTTTAAAAAGCATTAATTTCCATCCTCACAAAGTTCATCTGGTACAAGAGCTTAATGAAGACGATCCTGATCGTCAGGTTGAATTTTGTGAAATTATGATGGACAGAATTGATAGAGATCCTCTTTTCTTGTGCAATACAGTATTTTCAGATGAAGCCACTTTCATTTTAAAAGGTGAAGTTAACAGGCAAAATTGTAGATATTGGTCCGACACAAATCCTGATTGGATGTTGGAGAGTCACACACAATATCCACAAAAGATTAATGTTTGGGCCGGTATCTTGAATGATAAATTGATAGGCGCTTTCTTCATCGATGGTAATCTCAATGCCCGTGCATCTAAAGAGCTTTTTAGAAACCAAATTGTACCAAGAATAAGGGAGATTACAGGCGATAATTTTCAAATATTTGGTTCCAGCAGGACGAAGCAGCGGCTCATTACGGTAGGGAGGTTCGAGCATATTTGGACACTCAGTTCCCTCAAAGGTGATCTGCTACATCTCCTGATCTGACGCCTCTCGACTATTTTCTTTGGGGTTATTTAAAGAGCAAAGTATACTCAACGCAACCCCAAAGCTTAGACGAATTGCAGAATCGGATTCTGCTACAGGCTACTTTGATTGATAGGGAGATGATTCGTAATGCTGTAACTAATTTTTACAATCGCATAGCACCCCAAAAGGAACAGAATTTACTACGTCCACGTCGTTGTTCCTGAGTAATGCTAAACGTAAACGTAAACTGCTTGGAAAAAGCCTTGAAAAAACCTTGAAGATCATCACCAAGATCAATACAGAGCTCACCAATGCATTTCTCGTTGAAATTTACTTCAGGAATTGCACTGACCTCTAGGAAAACTTTGTTAGTTTCAAATAACCTCTAACTGAGCTTGAAAGTTACAATTGACCTATATTGACCTATAATTGACATCGGTACGTACCTGAACGTAGAATTTTCTGCTCTATCGATTGCAGATGTAAAAAAGGGGTTTTTTATTTACAAAAACAAAGTTCACCTTCAAAATGCCATGATGGTCAACTTCAAGGTCAAAATGAAGGTCACCATTGAATTCCTCGTGGAAATTGACTCCAGCATGACCTTCACCTTCAGTTTGAACTGTGCAAAGACATCTGCTGATCCTTCAGTTATAGACGGAGCAAATTATTACAAAAATTATACAAGGTTTTGGATTGCCTAACAAAAAAAGATATTCGTGGACATACATGGATAGGGAGATTGGGATTCAAAAGAATCGACGAGATTGTCAATTGGAAGAAAGATACATTGGTTCTTTCCATTTGAATCTTAAAGATAGAAAATGATTAAAGCGGATAGAGACTCTATCCATTTACTTCCAGCAGGGTGGGTTCAATTAAATGCAAAGCATATACCCTACTTTCCAAGACTCTTTTTCAATTATTTAAAGGACCTTACAGTATTTAAATTTCCAGGCCAGCGCCATGATTTCGCCTATTATTACCAGGACAGTGCAATTTTGTTTCCCTTATTATCTGGACTAGTCTTACCAGTATTTTTCGTATTGTCAGTGATTGTGCTGATCGCAATTTATTAAAAAATCTGCACCTCATCTTCAAGTTTCAAGCGGGACATTAGATTCGCTTGTGGCCATATTTTGCTCGTTCAACCCCACCTATCTCGAAAACTTTTGATTTTACCATTTTAATGTAAATTATGTGGGGTCCTTTTTTCGTCAATTCCCAACATCACTGGGAAATCTCAATGCACAATGCCCTTTATACGTCGGATGATACCAATTGGTACCTTACCAAATCCTGTTCTGATCAGTCAGGGTAATTTCGGGCTCCAGGAGGTCATCAAAGGGGTAGTTGGAGAGTAAGGACGAAGAAATGACAACACTGGATCATTTCTGGCGATAATAGAGACAAGGAAGGATGAAAACCAAAAATAACAGGGTACCGAGCTCCACTTATTCAGACGGCCCTGGAATGTAAACCCCGCACCCCCTCGCCGTAGCGGCCTCACCGCCAATAGGAACGCCGGAAAGAAGGAGGAGAAGAAATGCCGAGACCAAGTCCCGGACCGTCATCGCTACGTTCGCTCTTCTCTGCCTACCGCAGCCGCGACAAGTTAACTTTTCTCTCGTATTAAACTCAAGTAAAGGGACCCCGGTTCAAACCGGTTAACTGGCATTTCTTTCGAAATTGATTTTTTTTTTACTTTCTGGAGCATTTTTTATATGCATTTAATATCCCACCATCGAAACGGCAAAATTCGTTTTAGATTTTTTCAAATGGATTTTCGAAAATCGCGTTTTGGTACCTAGAGCACAGGTCCGCGGTCTAAACCTGTTAACTGCTTTTCGCGTCTTATGCGAAATCCATATGCTGACACATGTCAGCATATATGCACTTAAGTGCATGTGTCATACGTGGTGGAGACGGAAGTTTCCTAACTGGGCCTTTATTTATTATAATTATAATTGGTAAATAGATTATGAATTTTTTCTATTTTATTTATGTATTTGTTTGTATCACTATTACTGAAATACGTTGGATTGAATCCCCAATAAGTGTCACTAAAAACTTCCCCCTTTTTCCGACCAATGTGTACTAAATTTATATAAGACCTTTGAGCGTCAAGAATTGTCTGCTTGCAAACATGCGCCTATTTAATTTAGGAAATGTCTAAATTTCAGTATTCTGACTGAATTGTGAAATTCGGTAATTTTCCAAAATGTGTCTATTTAATGAGAGATTCGTTTAATTTTGGATTTTTGAGAATTGTTTATCTTAAATAATTTTGCTAATTCTTTCTTTGAGATGTTTTCCAACATTTACTTAGCTTAATTCGAGAAGTGCCAATTAACTTCTATCAGCCTTATCCGACTATTGAAAAAAGTAGTTATCGCTTACAAGTTCCACTTCGCGGGTGAACTTATCAACAGGGTGGCGCGTGAATCGTCCTGTTCCAGAAGAGCATTCGTCTTATGGGAAACTCAATAATTAATGTTAAATAAAAACTTTTCCAAACTTTCCGATTTACAAAATTAAAATCAACAGTTCTTTGATGGGTAATTAATATTTTAAAAATATAAGAGTCATTAAAGCCTAAAAGGATTATTGATAAAAAATTATTTTAAAAGTAGAACATATCACTGAATTCTCAAAACTTTAGATATATGTAAAGTTTTGAGAATACAGCGACCTTTGGAGCCTTAGAGCATATATGCTCCAAGGATCGTATGTCTTTACAACCGAACGTGATGTTTGCAGGACGATTCGTAGGAGAGCGCGAAGCATAATGCTTGGAGCATAATATCTCTGATTTTTAGGGTAATTCAGACACGCTGTCCAATTAACCAAGCTTGTTCAGATAGTTTGGTAATGCCCTTTTTCTGAGAATGCTAGGGTGTTGTTAGATACAAAATTTATTTTGTACTTTCAAAGAATTAATATTTTTCAAGGAATATGTACTATAAAATAAAATATAATAATAAAATAAAATATTTTGAGACTAGACGGAGCTATAAATTAAACATTTTTATTTAAATAAGTTTTTTCTGAAAAAATCTTCCGCTTCGCTCCGTTGGGAGTCGAAATAGAGAACTTCTGATTGCTGGTCATGTGCTTTAATTCTTAGCTCCATCCAGTCTGAAAATACGTTAAGAATTTCTAACAGCTGACATAATAATGCATATATTTATGAAAAATGATTCTTCTTTCGATCTCTCTAATAGCTGAAGGGACAAGCACCCGACCGAATATTGAAAGTTGTGCGTTTCGATTACCAGCGGAGAGAAGAAGAGCTGATAAAGTAGATGTTTCGGGTTTCAATCGTGTACAAAACTACGAATTTTGCCGACGTTTCGTGAACATTTCAGTTCACTTCTTCAAGGCTGACCTGAAACTGAGGTATCAGGTCATGTTGTTCTTATGTATACTCTTTACGATGCCTGTGATTGGCCAGGGCG
>JAAAKG020145910.1:0-10781 GCA_010014905.2 Druon quercuslanigerum
CATAACTAGTGATTCCAGGAAATACACCTCACTTCCAACCGGCATAATTTCGAAAATATTCACTTAATGGAAAAATATTTCAGAAGAAATTTGTAGAGAATTTCATCATCTACTATTATGTAAACAACTGTTTTTTGGTTTCCGATAAATCAAAAAAAGTTTATGTCCAAAAAATTTATTTTTGGCACCTTTTTTCAAGATGGCGGAGCGATCCACTTTTTAGCTCCCTAACGCATGGGTTACATGGAAATTGAACAGAACGAAAAATTGCCTTTCTTGGACGTACTAGTTTACAAAAGACCTGAAGTTTACAGAAAACTCACCCACACAAACTGATGCCTGCATACCTTGTTCCATCACCACCCATATCAAAAACAATCGGTCATCAACTAAGTCCCTTGTATACAGAGCTGTCTCCATAAAAGATAAAGATAACCTGTAAACGGAATTACACAACTTGAAATAAATCCTTATACAGAACGAAAAATACAGAAAAATTGATAAAGCAATAATAAAGTACACTCAGAAAATAAGTGAACAGAACCTATTGAACAAAGAGAGAGAGAGAAAAACGACCACCATCCTACTCTGCGTACATGGTGTGAGAGAACAAATAGGAAGAATTCTCAACAAACAGAACATCCAAATCATATTTACACTATCTGCGAAAATAGGAGAACTTCTTAACAGCCCTAAAGACAAAAAATGCACCTCTTAGTCATCCGGCAGTATATAAAATATCTTGTTCTTCTGGCAAAGTCTATATTGGAGAAACCGGAAGAGTGGTGAGCCAGCGTATAAAGGAACATGAGAGTAAAGTAAGCTAAAACATTACGCGCAATCGGCACTATCTGAGCATCATATCGGAACAGGACATAACATTTTATTTGACAAAACATCCGTCATTGCAGAAACACAAAATATTTTTCCGAGAAAACAGAGAGAAGCAATCGAAATCTTAAAACACCCTAATAACATCAATAAGAACAACGGTTATAATGCCAATGTGATTTGGCTTTCCGTCCTCCTGGATTTTAAAAAGAAGTCTTGATTGGCCAATCAGGTGCAACCAGCCTCCATGATTGGGCGTTCTGGCCAATCACAGGCATCGTGAAGAGTATACATAAGAAAAACAGAACCTGATACCTCAGTTTCACGTTAACCTAAATAAGTGAGCTGCAATCTTCACGAAATGTCCGCAAAAATTCTAAGTTTTTTACAAGATTGAAACCTGCAATATCTCTTTTTTATCATAGTTAATCATCGTGAAAGAAATTAATACTTAGTATTTAGCTTTTTTATAAATAATTCAAGTAAGTAATGCAAGCAAAGTATTAAAGGAGTTATTGCTTTTAACATAGATGTGTAAAAACCATGCCGAAAGCTGAATGGCACCTGAGTGAGGTGTCTCGAATTGTGACTCTGGGATAACGAGCACCTCTCACAGTATGCAGCCTTATTCTTGTATGCGGGACTCCGCAAGAATGTACGAACCCCTTTTCGTATCTTCTTGTGGGAACAACAATGATAAAACGGAACATAGATGAAGTATGTGCCTTCCAAAACAATCAAACGCCGCGCAGGGCATCCGAAAATGGGCACGGGATCAATGCGGACCACCCTAGAGTTGGGGGAGCTAATCAAGACGAAGTCAATGCGATAAAACGGCGCGGCGGAATCTTGATACTTTTAGGTCGACGGATCGGCTCAATGACGACCTATTAGAATGCTACTTTTCAAGTATGGCCTCTGAACAATATCGGCAAAACCATGTCGAACAAATCTAGATAAGGGGCTATGTAAGCGGAGCACCTAGTCTACCGCAGCCAGGACAAGCCAGAAACAGAGAAAGAGAGGCTAAACTGAGACAATCCGCGGACGAGCATCCTGCAGAGGACGAGATCATTTGGAGTAGTTCGATGAATGAACGATGAGCTCAAATCCTTTGATATCGGAAGACGAAATGTTATGTACATTAAAAGAATCATGCACCTTATCTCTTCTGTTCGCAAGTCCACATCTAACGCCATGAAGATCGTCATGGAATACTGAATCTTGAATCTCTTTACAACAGGATTATTTTGGGTACAGCACATAGAGTCTCAAATGGAAGAGACCCTCCTCTTAAAATTGACAGGAAGCGTGAATAAATGGACAAAGGAGCGTTTCTGTACAAAGCAGTGGAGGAGGCTGCTGAAAGACTCGGACCTAAATTCAGTATCAGGGGTGAGCAGAATGCATAAAATCTTATCTTTCTCGAGTACTCACTCCTAAAAGCCCGGATTCGGAAAGCACAGAAGAAGAACTTCCGGGAACAGCTCCTCAATAAGAGGATGCACGGCATCTTCCACAGAAATGTGGAGGATCAGTCAATGTCGTGTGAGCTAACTTTTGCTTTCCTTAAATCATCTGGTTTGAAGTCGGCACGGAGGGTTTCATTTTGGCATGTCAAGATGGTGTGCCAGGACATTCGGATGATAGCTGCAGGGCGTGCCACGCACAACCCCAGCATCTAAGACACATACTATCTAGTTGTCCAATTCATGCGAGAACAACCTACGTATAAAGGTACAATACGGCAATAGGAGTGCTTTACTAGCACCTCTATCACGCTGACGGCCTTAGCCGTAATATCGCTCCGCTAAACGCTCTTAGGGAAATCGAATCAATTGTCAAGAATGAGAAGTGCTGCATGTATTGGAACTTCATATACTTGACAATGGTTTCTGTTGCGCACTCAAGGCCTGACATAGTTCTCCTTGACTTCGAGAAACGAACCATATTCGTTATAGAATTTTCGGCACCAGCTGACAAAAACAACATGGCCATTGAGAATCAAAAGAAAAAGAGGTAACACGGAGAAAAATAGATGTTTAAATGTAGATGTTCAAAGGGAAAGACTGTAGCACCCACCATGCAGATATTCATGCCAAACTTTTACAATCTTTTTTAAATGTTAGGCGTAAAAATATTTTTATGTTAAGCTGAAACACATTCAGAATTTAAGACCGACCGAGAGCATGCGCACTGCGCATTGGAATTTCACAACTGCCACCGGGCATTTCAAAATCCCATTTAATTAACATGGGTTTCATAACATGGTAATTAACATTCCAGGGTTTCATCGAAACGTGCCAAGGTTTTTTAGGGATTTAAGAGGAGTGTTTACGAAATAAAAAAATACTAAAAACTTTTATTTGCAACCCTGCCCCATCCTCCCCGCAACGCCCCAAATATAACTTTTTACACAATTTTCAATTGTTTAAACAAATCTAAATTATTTAAACAATTATTTATTCCCCAGCAATGTAAAAATAATTGTATTTTCTGATTGAAATGTAATATTTTGTCTTTTCTTGGAGTAGTAAATTTTTCTAAAAACATTATGTACTTATTCAAACAATTAATTATTGTTTATTTTTAAAAATTTGATAATTCGAGCCAGAAATGGCCACTTTTTTAAATTGTTATTCTATGCTAGTATTTGTTGAATGATTCAATAATTTTGATACATTTCTTTTAATGATAACAAATTTCTATTTGCTTAAACAATTTAATATGCTCAAGCAGTAATTTTTCGATACCGAAATAAAGAAAGTAAATAGAAGACATACAATTTATTACGATTTTATAAGAATTTCTGTAAAAGTGATTATTTAAACAAATTATATTTGATCGGACAATTAGAAAGTGGTAAATTTATTCTTTCTATACACTATACAGTCAGAAACATAATTTTATGTGTTCTTTTTTATTCCATTTTTTTATTTATCGGAAATAAGTGCTTGAAGCAATGAAGATTGTTTAAACAAAAATAAAATGATTAAACATTAAAAGAAATTTATAAAAATTATGAAATTATTTAACAAAATGTAGAATAGGATACTAATTTGAGAAGAAAGTTAATATCTGTAGATCAATTCTTAGCAATGTTGAAAAGACAATAAAGTTATTTAAGTAATAACATAATGTTTTTAGAAAAATGTACTACTCCAGTAAATGAAAAACAATCACATTTCTATCAGAAATGCATATTTGGAGGCTGCGGGGAGAGGGGAGTGGGTTGGAAATAAAAGTTATTAGTATGGTTTTATTTCGTAGAATCTTAAAAAATACATAAGTCCCTTCCACAAGAAAAGGTACGCGTTGTCCTCTTGAACGATCCAATCCTCATTACTGGCTGCAAGCATCTTCTGTGCAGACTTCAGAAGACCATGTTTCTAGATTTTTTAGCATTAGGGTTCCCAATAAAAAGATGCTTTGTCCGAAAAAAGTACATTAGACCAATTGCGATCAATATTTACCTTCGTCCATGCCAATCGTTTTTTTCATGTGAACCTGTGATGGCATGATTTTCTGCCTCGTGATAAGGTACTGCACTTTTTCCTCAGCTAATCAGCGTCTTATAATGTTTATACTAACGTGTAGCCCCTTCTCCGCTACCTTAGTTTTGGCTTCACGCAGCCGGAGAGTTGAGCTGCACTTGAACAGTGTAATGATTAGCTTATCCTCCGCACACGAGATTGCTCGCGTCTCCCCTTTCCTGGCAGATCATCGACGATTTTTATGTCCCTATACCAGTCCATTCACATTTGCACAAAGTGCTTATGCTTTTTAAGCACTCTATCAGCAGCTGCATAGGAAACATGTTGTCCGTGTGCATTGGTGCATGAAAAAAACGCTTTAAAACGTTTGGCGGCAGTTTCGCTATAGACCTTCGACCGTATAGTCGGACATGAAAGAAAGAAAAAAATCGTTGAAACTTTCCGAGGAAACGCGTACCTTTTCTTCTTAAACAAACTGTAACGCCTGAACATATTTACATTTTGAAATTGTGCATTTTTCAGGTTACTTTGGCCCATGGCGTAATTGTGTGTCAAAAAGCTTCAGGAATTTAAGGTCAATGAGTCAAAAGGAATCCACTTTCATTGGAGATAAGGCGGAACTTGTTTTTGGCAAAAAAGGGCTCATGATGGTCCGAACAAGAACAAAAGGAAACTGTGTTCACTAAGAGAGGAAACAATTTTTTTTGTGTGAGTAAATCTATTATTTGTTTGAAATAATAAATCATTTATATAGACCTAAGAAATCTGTATTATCATCAGGGATGGTAATGACCGCTTAGAAGAAGAAACTGATTATATTAATTAAAAATATAAATATGCATTGTCGATCTAAGCTAAGCCTCAAATTCAGAATTTTTCGTTTTTCTAACATTTTAAATTGAATTTTATCTGCCAAAAAATTCAATTATATAGGTGCTTTTAGTAACTTTTAGCAGGGGCCTGTTCCATACTTTCGTTTCGTTAAGTTACGTTATCCAACAGGTACTCAGGGCCGCATCAAGAGAATTTGCCGCCCGCTGAATATAATATTTAATTTGTTTAATAAATAATATAAATAGTAAACATACTAATATTCCTATTATCAATAATAATACTGAATAGTTAACCCTCCTAGTAGTGAAATTTATGATTCTTGCACAAATTTCAATCAAAATCTGGCCATGAATTTTCCTCTGGGTAATATTGAACAATTCAGAGTCATATATATTTACAACAGAAATAATGGACACTAAAACTTTCTGTTAAATCCACACAATTTTAATTAGAATCTTTTACCCAAGAATCTAACATAAAATAAGGTCACTATACATTTTAAAAATTAGAATCATTTCACATTTTTTGAATCAACGACATCACAGGATCATTACGAGATAATCACAAGCTGTTTTTTAAAAATATTACAAACTAGATCATGGCTAACGTCGGTATTTATACTTTACCTAATCATGTAATTGTAAGCTTAAACATACTTAATCACAGAAAACTTTAAGGCATTTTTCGCGCCTTAAGTTTTGCAAACGATGTTACGATTCGATCTATATCCAAAGACCGAGCAATTTCATGTTCTATGGACAAAGTAGCCAGCCCAACAAATCGATCTTGCGACATGGTAGAACGTAAATAGGTTTTTATGAGTCAACAAAATTCGAAGAGCTATTACTACATTCGGCATAATTTCAAATAGATTAAACTCAAATATATAATTCAACACATCTAGCGGTTTTGAATTCCGTGATACTCTTCTCACGACAGCTTGCAGTTCACTACATAAGTCATTAGCATCAATGTCTTTTGAATCTTTGAATGACAAAAATTTTTCTAATTTCAAGCAACTTTCATGAATTTTTTCGCGTGTCTCACTTACTAAAGTTTCTACATTGTAAAGAAAACCAAAAACTGATTGAATTGATTGTGGTGTCAATGATCGGAACAAAAGAATTTATCTTGAACTTTTCTTTACCATTCAAAATAGGCTCATCTTCCGCTTCATACGAAAATAGTTTTTTTTTTCTCACTCGTTTAGGATGACGCATTGATTGAAATTCGGAATAAATTTCGAGTTCTTTTGCTAGTTCTTCAGCTTCTTTCAACATTTCATGAAAACTTGAATCAGACCTGCAATCTTCAAGAAATTTTTTGGTGATTTGCAGCTGCTTTGTAGCAGAATGCAAAACAAAATCTTTAGAATGGAGTAGTTTGCTTGTCATATTGATTTCAAAGAGGATTTTGTACCATATTACAAGAGATGCGGCAAACTCAAAATTTGTAATTTTTTGTACTAATCCACGAGCTTCAACACGCAACATATTACCAGATTGCCCAGTCAGCGTATCATCGTCGACAATGTCCATAAGAGCGTTATGTACGTTACTTATTTGAAACCAAAGTGGCTTAAGAGCATCAATTCTACTTTCCCATCTTGTATCACTCAGTGGTTTCTAAGTGAAATTGGAAACATGATGCAACAAAACAGCCCAACGTTGGGTTGAAGCAGAAAAAAATACATAAATTCTTTGCACCAAACCAAAAAAGTTGACAGCTTCTAAGCAACATTTAGCGCCATCATTAACCACAAGATTCAAAGAGTGATTATTACAAAGAACGAAAAAAGCTCGAGGTTTAATGTCTAAAACTTTACGTTGAACACCCATTTTTTCTTTCATATTGCTTCCATTGTCATAACCTTGTCCGTGCAAATTGTCTACAGAAAGATGCAAATCGTTCAATTTTCCGAGAATTTCATC
The DNA here is from genome assembly GCA_010014905.2 of Druon quercuslanigerum. NCBI lineage: Eukaryota > Metazoa > Arthropoda > Insecta > Hymenoptera > Cynipidae > Druon > Druon quercuslanigerum. The sequence goes on from JAAAKG020145910.1 coordinate 7,091, forward strand.
AGTCATACTGGCGCCTGTTGTATTCAGTAAGTGGCAAAAATCCTAAAAAGTGTTCCCTAATTTCACATCGGTTAGATGTGTCTACAAATCGAATAATTACAGTCATTTGCTCTACATGACTTATAACAGGTGTGCAATCCAAAATTATAGAATAATATTTCGCCAAGCGAACTGAAGCTAGAATCATTTTCTGTATTGCTGAATGGACAGTACTTATCATTTCATTTTGAATGTTTTTCCCCAAGTAATGAAAATGAGTTTCTTTGTCGCGAATCCTTCTCAGATGTTCATTCATGACAGGATCAAATGAACTCAAAAGTTCTACGAATTTCAGAAAATTATTATTTGCAGTGAATAATATTTCTTGCGTTCCCCGAAGGGAAAGATTTTGCGAACAAGGAACTCGTATCGAAGAAAACAGTCTTTCCAAAACTTGTTTCCAATAATTCTCTTCTTCCCTTACAAAATTCAAATTAACTTCGTGGATGCATTTATTTTTTTCTAACCTCAATTCGAATTCTTTCCATCATGACTTTTTTCATGATTTGCTAATATAGCAGATATATTTTTTCAATCATTTGAACCTCGAGTTAATGAAACTGAAACTTTAGTTGCAGAAAACAACTTGCAACAAAAAAAAAAAATACTGAATCTTCTGAAATTGAATATTGAAGCCATTGGCGATTTATCTTTTCTCCATCGACAAGTTACCTTATGTAGTGAATTGCAGAAATTTTTTTTTTCTCTTTTCCATTGACAAGTTGCCTTATGTAGTGAATTCCAGAAACTTTTCATTGCTCTTTATTTTTAGGGAAATCGAAGTCAGTTATTTGAATAGGACCGTGTTCTACTAAAATCTGACGAATGAGGTGATCACAGTTTTTCAAACTTGCAGGATCGCTATAATTGATAAGCTGATGAGGAATATTTTCAGGTGTATCACTGTCTGATTTTGCTATTTCTTCATTTACGTTTCTCAGTTCTTCGTTATTCGTTGATTCATCATTTTCTGGAGGAAGTTGAACTAGGTTTTCTGTTTCTTGATAAGCACCAGACTTTGCCGGTGGATCCTCAGTAGAAATGTTTTTTTCTCGACAGAAATACTTCTCTAACGCACCCTCTTGTTTTGAAAAAGATTTTTCCTTTTCAGCCTTCCGTTTGCGATACTCAGCTCCTGATAGTTTTATCCTGCCTGTCATAGTGGATTCGCCCTATCGAGGATTGATAAAAAAAAGGATGAATTTTTTGGATTGCTTTTTTATTCACACTTTAAGTGAATAAATTTCCAAAAATAGTTCTAACATATCCAATTTTATAAAGTAACAGAAGTCATATTTCTGGAAAATTGCAAATCAAGAATAATAGTACGAAGAAGTTTTATAATACAAAATAACCTCAAACTTACCGATAATTATTGAAAGCTAGAATTCCATGCACGAATGCTAATCATTTGGATTTTTCCAAGAATGAGTTTTTAATCTTTCGAAGTAGTAGATGAATCAAGGAGGTATAATAAAATATGTTTATAGATACTTTAGCAATAAAATACAAAGAAGACTCTGTTTTACTATTGTATGAATTTTGCAAGATGTCTGATATATGGATGGATATAAACACCAACGTTATTTCCGTTAGTTGCTTACTAGGTAGCGCCTCTCTTGTTCGCGGTAACTTTGAAATGATAAGGATATTTTATATATACGGTGTGTACGTAAAAGTAGTTATGAAAAATGCACATTTAACATATATTCTTGTTATGAATTATCAACCATATACACAAAAATGCACGTCTATATATGTATACATTTTTTTCATATCCTGCTGAAAATAAAATTCCATTTCGATTTTGCCGCCCCCTAACTTTTGCCGCCCTAGGCGGTTGCCTAGTTCGCCTATATGGTAGAGCCGGCCCTGTAGGTACTGAAACTTTCATGAGATTTTTTGGAATTACAAGTAGTTAAAAAATTTCTTTAAAGTTTCGGTAATCTGAATAACGTGGCGTGAATGAAGCAACTACACAAGCTCTAGCAATCACCTCATTATTTAGAACTGTTTTGATATTCTACTAATATAACAATGGGTTCTAAAAACATTATACTATTGTTTCTTTACCTTTAAGAAAGCGTCTATCCTCTTATTACAAATGAGCTTAGTCTATCTTTCCGCCACGTATAAGAGTTAGGCTAATTTAATTTAGCTAAGTTTTCAGGAATAAAGAATAAAATATTATTTTTGGGAACACTTCCTACGAATTTCATACAAAATGAAGTTAGCTTAATTCTTATCCATAGTGGATAGATAGACTAAAGCTTATTTTGCATTGAGATGATAGACGCTTTTTTAATAGTAACAAAACAATAGCCTAATATTCGTAGAACCCATGTGTTTTGTTCGAGCCCATGATTTTTAGCAGGGACTGAGAGTGAATCCCGAGTGAGTCCTGAGTGAGCCGAAAGTGATACTGTAAACACGCTCTTTAGGAGATATATTCTGTGGCAGAACGGTAGCTTGAAAGAGGCGTCATCGAATCTCTCAGGGTCGCAGTCATCCCTCCGCAAACAATTGTGGAAAAGATTCAAGCAGGTACGTCGGTGCCTGGAACGAATCCCGAGAAGAGTAATTCTTTACTGAACGAACTCTGCCCCCACACTGGTATGAATGGAATCAGTAGAGGATCGAAAGGCTGGAAAGATAAGAGTTAAACTGAGAGTTGAACCCCTTCGCGGTTCTCAAGAGATCGATCTCTTAGTGAGTCAGAATGTGCCGTTTCTGATGAATCTTTTGGAAAAGAAACTTTACTGTATTGAGCCGCATACAATATTTTTTCAAACTTTAATAAATAGTGACTAGTTGGAATTATTGTTGACTAATGCATTGTTATCATTTTTACATTCTCATCAGAGAAGGTATTAGATTTGTGTAAAATTTGACCCCCCCCCCACCCGGTTTTTGTCAAATGTCCACGTTTTGAGACCCCCTGAGCCCAAAAAACCGGTTTTTACGAATGTGTCTGTCTGTATGTAAGCATGTATGCATTTATGCATGTATGTATGTATGTATGTATGTATGTATGTATGTATGTATGTATGTATGTATGTATTATGTATGTATGTATGTATGTATTACTGGGTGTGAGCAAAATACTTTCGAAAAAATCAACAGATTGGATTGGCCTTTGGTATACACTTTTAGTGTCTCAAATTGAAGGTCAAGTTTGTTAGCCACTTTTTTGTAGATTTGAAATTTCTGTGTACAGTTATTAGTAGTGCTCGAAAAGACAAACAGTTTTTCTTAATGACTTTTTTTTAATAAAAGAAAATTACCGGAGTTATAGCAGTTTGAAAATCCAAAAAAACGAAAATGAACATTTTGAGCCAAACAACGCACGATATCAAAAAAATTCAAGAGGGGAAAAACATTGGTTTTTGAAAACCCTACAAGATTATCATAATACATTTTTGAACTTCTCCGAAAAATCGAAAATTCAAATTTTGATCCCGGAAAAAATAAGGAAAAATAATATATTCCATTTTGCGGTCAAACTATGGAAGATACGAAAAAAGATGTAAAGACATAAATTTTTAACATACAAGTAGAATTATTGAATTTAAAAAAAAATTAAAAATGTAATTATTTTGCTACTAAACATTACTTCAGTTCTAAGTGAAATCGGTTTCAATTTTAGAAAATC
>JAAAKG020145911.1:0-10781 GCA_010014905.2 Druon quercuslanigerum
AAATGCACACAAGAAGCGGTACAGTCCCAGTGAATCCATTCGCACTAGCAACAATAACAAGTACAAGAACTTTATTGAAAAACTGTTCAACGTATCGCGCAGACGCTCGTCGAAAAGCGGAGGTTCCTTATCACAGTATATGGTAGCAAGAAAAAATGTCAAGACTGAGTCTACTGGGTCTACTGGGACGACCCCAACGAACTAGTTGATCGTCTTCGTCTACTCCTGGCGTCTCAGGCAGCAGGCAACCCAAGTCTCAACAATGAAATTATATCCATAATTGAGGAACTACGGGAAGCTGGAATCATATATTAGGAATGTAATCATAATAACATTGTCAGTATCACGATAAGTATCGACGTGTTTGGACGTCACTTGGATCGAACCGCTGCAGCAAACCGTGGGCCTCCTGGTGTGGGATTCAAGATCTCCTCCAACGGCCATGACGCCGTAGAGAGTAAGAGACTTTGTAACGTTAACGAGGCAGTCAATTTGGGACTTGTATAGCGCATCATACAAAACGAGATACGTACAGTGTATCAAGTCACATCCTCTATGCGAACAGAGATTGACAATAACAATATGATGATACGTATCCTCGAAGAGTCAATAAACGAGCAGCTTACAAATCTACAGATCGATGCCCAACAAGATTTGACCGCCCGTAACACTAAATTCATTGCTCAGTTGGACGCTCGATTAAACGCACTTGAAAATGAACAAAAAAAAATGAGCAGTAGTCACAAAACTGCATAAACCTGCTAGAAAGAATTATCCGCGTCGTCGAGTGCAAATGCGTGGCATAAACGAGTCGTGGCAGGCAGATTCGGTTGAAATGCTACCCTATACCCGCGAAAATAATGCCTACAAGTATTTACTTACCGTTATAGATATTCTCCAAGTATGCCTGGGCTATTCCTGTTAAAAGCAAGAGTGAACCAGATGTAACTTCAGCAATGCAGTCTATACTTGTGCAGGGTCGTGTACCCAAAAACTTACATACCGATGAAGGCAAAGAGTTTTATAATTCATATTTTTAAAAAAGTATGTAACGATACGGCATCAATCTACTCAACGCATAGTAATTTGAAGGCATCGATCTGTGAAAGATTTAATCGCACACTTAAAAATAAGATGTGGCCACAATTTAGCTTGAAAGGCAACTACAAATGGATAGACATTTTACCTGCTCTCATCTCCAAATACCAAACATCGATCAATCGGTATGAAGCCAAAAGATGTCACTACCGAGGATGAAGAGGAGCTGATGCAACGCTTCAAAAAACAAAAATTAAGAAATATACCCAGGAAAAGGCCAAAGTTCAAAGTTGGTGACAGAGTTCGAGTGAGCAAGTACAAACATATTTTTGAAAAAGGATATACACCCAATTGGACGACAGAGATATTTAATGTGGATCAAGTTATGTCGACGAATCTATTGATCTACAAGCCAACGTTGAGTCGACGTTGAGTCAACGATGAATGCATGATGAGGCTGTTTACTAGTGTTAAGTTTATAATAATTCTAGGTTGACACTTAATAGTTGAAAGGTTTTAATAAATAAAGAATCAATTTATATAAAAAATATGTTGCCTTATACAATTAACCCTGATAAATACAATTTAAATTTTTATTTATTTTTTAAGTAAGAAAACCTTATAATTACTATTTACAAACTAGTTTTGCATGAGGAGATCCAAAAGTACTAGGTCATTCTCGGCTAACACGTCAACATCGTCATCATCATCGTCGTCGTCGTGGTTGTTGTTTTCGTCATCCATATCCATGATTCTGAAGTAACCCCACGCAATTTTGTTCTGTTTGATAGTTTCAACATTGTGTAGTCTTGACCTAATTGCATATTGTGTTCTGGTTTGGATACTTGAATTTCATAAGCATTCAATGTAGTCACTGAAAGTAATACTTTTCTTTACGACGCTTGCTTTTATACCTTTTGCTTTTTTCACAAAGTCTTCGCCGTTGCCGCGGATGCTGTACATCTTGCTCCGCAAGCCAACAAATTCCGTAACGATTTTACCAGAACATTCATCTTTCATAAAGCCAAGAACTTTTTTGTTGAGTTGCGGCATTACGAAAACATTGTCTTGAGGGTAGCCAGATGTGTCAAATTTTTTAATGTCAGTTTTTATGTCAGCATAAATGTCGTTACATTTAAGTTCGTAAATCAAACTATCCGTATCAGTGTACAAGAGTTTACAATCGTTTCCATACTTTTTACGCATGTAGTCATAATGGAAATCATAAATTAGAATTTTAGATACATCCAGCACTGTCCGCCCCAAATAGATTAGCTTGTTAAACAAAACTTCCGTTTTTCCTAATTCTATAGCCATCAGATTTTCACTGAAAATTGCTCGGCTGTGGAAGTTCGGTTCAGCTATGAGGGCGTCTGCTCCATACCTACCCTTCCACTTTGTCACGAGTTTTAAATTCACAGGCTTTCGTACGTTCTCCGTTGTTTTGCCGTAAACTGCATTCTTCATCAATTTGTAAAAGTTGTTTTCAAATTCATTCTTAGCTTCTGCTCTCTTTTCAGTATTGAAATCTATGTAACTTTTGAGCCATGTAGATTGATTAAATTTAAGAAATCTGTGAGTTTCTACAAGTTTAAGTCCATTAGCTAGTGCATGTTTGAGAGTTGGGTAATGGAGAACGTACTTTCGTTTCGGCATGAAAGTAGTTAGGAGCTTCTCCTGGCTTGATCTTGGTGGTTTCGTGTATGCTGGACAGAACGGAAAGTCATTGTGTGCGTCACGGAGTTCAGGTGGATAATCAAAATCTACTTCTAGTATATAGCCAACAGGTGAATTGTCAGAAATATTGAAATCAAAATTTTCCAAATCTGTAACTCACTCAAAACCACCGTAAGGGATTGGTTGTCCCATTGCCCATCGATACAGGTTGTTTGCATCAAAATATGTTATGTAGATTATTTCCTCATTTTCATTCAAAACTGCCATATACTTGTTTTTAGCAATGGCATATCGGTTAGGACACTGGCTCACTCCACCGTTTTTAGCTTTCTCAAGCAGCAACAGCATATCAACGTCAGTGAGGAGTTCTAATCTTACCCATGTAAATTTGAGCATGGCGTCCCATGTCAAGCCAGGAGTGGTGTAGTAGTGTGCATGATCAAGATCGTAAGCCTTGAGACATTGTTCTCGGAAACTTTCGAAAATATCAGCCAAAAGCAGTACATCTGTCTTCATATACAGTTTTACACATTCACCGAGAGTTTTTAGATTGAACGCAAACCATACCTGTTGTGCGTGTGTATAATCCTCGTCAGATACTGACGAGTCATTTAAAGTGCTGTGCTCAAGTTGTGAAACACAACAGGTATGGTTCGTGAATCCTGATATTCTAGGTTACAATGTTCATGTGCCGGACTGCGGTACGTACCAGTTAAGTGACATTGGTCGCGAACTTTATTCATTGGTGGATGTAAAGGCTTCTCAAAAATGTGACAAGTTGTTGCTTTTATGAAGGTTTTCCTTTGCTCTGGAGTCAAGTTGGTCATTTTAACTGGAGAGGAATGTACTTTTTCACAACCCTTTGCTATTCGCAGCAACTCCAACGCGAACCACTTTGCTGGCTCTAAATCTTCCGGGCAGGACTCGTAAAAAGATAATGAATCATCATAGCTACATTTGAAGTAGTAGCCGATGTCATAAACCTCATGGTTTTGGAAGACTTCTGTCTTGGATCTTCGAACTTCCTTCTCTTCTTCAACCGCTTTTAGTAGAGACTCACAATCAGCATATATGATGAATGGTACCTTCGCTAGATGTTTGAAATTTTTAAATTCAATAAATTTTTTCCAGGTTTTGGAAGCACAACTTTATAGTAATTCAATTTCGAACATCTTCACTGTGAGCAATCAGCTTTCCTTCGGAAGAGAAATAATGTAGGCATCGATCACATATGTATTTTCTCTTTCCAAATTTATATAACTGGTTGCTAACTAGTCGAGAGAGATCCTTGATCCAAACGTAGTGGAAGTTAAAGGACTGTTGTCTGTTATCCTGTACAATATCTTCATCGTCGCTGCTGTCCTCTTTTACATATTCTTCTTCTATTCGAAGAAGGTTCACTTGATGGTCTCTTTTTTGTGTAGACGTTTATGGAGATGTTATTTTGTTGTTCAAATTTCATCACATCCTTCAAGGCAACAGGAAACTTGTTTCCAGAAAAATTCATTTTTGTATTGTTCATAACTAGATACACAATTAGGTTTATACTGATCTCTAGCAACCGGATGTACAGCAGATACTACAGCCCATTTGAAGCACTCATTGTCGTCTTCATTTTTCACATTGATACACGCTTTTTTTGTTCAATCCACTTTGGCAGTTTGATGTAAGAATTTCCTTTCATAGGGTTAAGTTTGTTGATATTTACCTCTAATTTAACTATAGAATGCATGGACCATCCCGAGTCTTTCCCCTGAAACTCCTCCATTTCCTTTAAAATAGGGTATTTCACGTTGTTGGTATACCATAGATTCAAATCTGTAGAGCTTCAGTTTTTGACTTAAAATTCTTCTCTTCTGGTGTTTCTTTACCAATTTTGGTATAATGTGCATTAAGCACAGTGTTTATTTTTAAAGCTCTATGCTCATACAAGATCTTACCCACTTCTACTTTAAATAAAACTGCAGTGTCGCCAAGGAAGGCAAGAACATCTTTATGCACTAAATTGACGACAACACATGTTCGAACTCTACTCTTGAACGATCTATCAATATCAATCCATTTTACTCTATCATGTTTTGATCCTTTACTCTGAAGACCGCTTCCTTTTTTAGCTAGTAAATCGAAACGAGCCAGATGGCATACAATATATTCAATGATATTAAGACATTTTCGTTTTTGATTTACTGTTAGAGGTGGTTTTCTGTATATTATATCTCCTTCCTCACAGTCTTGAATCACAGCTGACACTCATTCCTCAAATGGTTAATTTTATCCAGTTGTACATTTCCGGATGACGAAAGTAGTGTTAACGCATCCTCGATGATTGGAACGAATTTTGCACACTCGTCGAACAACATCTTTTACTGTTTTTCACTCTACTACTTTCTTTTTCACCTCCTCGTTATTTAGTTCCACTACTTTTCTCTTTATATATATTTCAAGACTAATCACTTCACTGTCACTGTCACTAGAGCCTTGCTCTTATAGGCCATTACCCCACACTCTACATATTTTCCAGAAGGACTGAACGTTTCTAGAAACTTTGATGAATCTTTCCAGTATAGTCTTTAGAGGTCTCATCTCTTATCAATGTTTCTAGAAAGAATAATCGAAGTTTCTAGAAATATTGATCGAAGTTTCTAGCAGTTTCGATGGAGGAAAGATCCATCAAGTTTCTAGAAACGTTCGATACTTGTAGAAGGTAGGTAGAGTGGGGATAATGTTCTATAAAGCAGCGTCGGATCGTAGAGGCTTCAGTCTACAGTCGAACACAGTGCAAAGCAAGTCATCCCGTGAAAGTGAAAAATGCCTTTGGAGAAAATGCATCTCAAAGGTATTAACGCAGTTGGCCGCATAGATGGGGTTATGCCTACGAAAGCGCTGTCAACTCTTACCCTGAAGAAGAAATACGCCGTATCAAAACTTCGTAAAATCCAAACAAAGTACGGCACCAGGATTGTGGTTGAATTGGAAAACCAGTTTGCAGTCTTTTTAACCGGCAGAATCATGAAAATTTTTGAAGATACTAACTGTGGGGAGGCGTTTGAGAATTGGGAAGAAGCTGTTGCGACTAAAAAGCTCTATTTTTGTTATTTGGGAGGGTCCTATAATCTTTTTGAATTCAAACATATTCAATAAGTGCCATTTACTTTGTATATTTTATGTTTTGCAAAAAGTTTGTGAATAATAAATTTATGTTCAAAGAGAGAAACAAGCTGTGTATTCATTATTTTATTTATATAACTTAGATTTATAATAATCGATAGGGTTGAATTTAAATTTAGAGCTCTTTCCGCTTTGCTAAAATGCATTTTAGACATACATAAAATTTTCAACCTATATTACTCTTATAATGTCTTTGAATTTTAGAAACTTTTGAGCAGTATGGTTAATAACTTAATCAAAGTGCAATTATAAAAAAAAATCAAAAATTTATGCATACAATTAATATTATTTATTAATTCTATTTTTTTCTCTCTAAATCAAAATTATTTTTTTTCTTAAGTTAATAAGGGTTCTTAAAAACTAGAACTCAAAAAAATGTCACATTACCATATTTTAATAATTTTAAAGTTTTATTACTTTTTTTCCACCAAACTGCTACACAATCTCATAGAAAAAATACGATGCTGCACAAATAAAATGTGTAATTTCAATTATAAAAAAAACGTTACGTGTAAAACTTTTTTTTCTTTTTATTAAACATTTTTTCACTATCCTAAATCGATGTTCAAAATAATAAAATTAGGCATACAAAACAAAGTACGTTTACAAATTGTTATTTGAAATTCGGAATACTCCAAAATGAATGAAAATATCTTTTCTGATTTACAAGACTTTTGTTTAAACGATTGATTAAATTAAAATTTTATATTATTATAGGGCTAAATTACTAAATGGTAGAATAAACTTAACCCTTTTATTCATTTTGAAATATTCCAAATTGTAAACCTTTTATACGTGTCAAATGTACCAAAATATAAACATTCGTATCAAAAGCAGTAGAAACGTCGTGTGTGTGTGTGTGTGTAAAACGTTATGTATGTAAAACGTTGCATGTTACAAGATTTTAAAATGTAAAGTAAAATTAAATAGTATCACTTTTAAAAATAAGTTTGAACACTCCCATGCATATTTCACATTTATTTTTAAAACCAAGTTGAAAATTCTTTTTTATTCATTTTTGACTGTCGTTTAAGAATTTTTAATCCTTTATGATGTAAAAAATATACATTCATACATAATTCAGTGAATTCATATTATTCCGACTGAAAGTGGTCGGTACAGCTCTGTCTGTTTGTATTCAGAGACGCTCGCGGATAGCCTTGATTTAGGCAAAGCAATGCCTAAAACCCGACTTTAATCGGGAATCGAGTATACTAAAAAATCGAACAATTTATTGTCTCAAAAAAGCACTTTCGTTCAGTTTCAATAAATTTGATTTCAACTCTTCAAGGGAATGTTTTGCTTTTACTACCAAATGCAGTTCTCGGTACGTGTGTGTGTATTTATTTCTAAGTATGATTGAAACCACCAGTGTGTGGTATTAATTTACCACACACTCACGAAAGATGACACTTACTTTAGGAAGCGATTCACTTTTTCTTTTATTCATGTTAGTTACCAGACACTTTCTTCAATAAATTCAGAACGACTTCCGTAAGAGATTGACAGATACTGATCGGTTGTATTGCCCACGATCATATTTATATTGCCTATATCGAACCTTCTAGCATTAATTGATCCAGATGATTCTTCCCAGCAAATCGTCAGTGTTTAGTCTCGATGCTTCTATAAACTGATACAAATGGAATCTCGAAAACATACGCATAAGTTGAATCTTTTATATACAAATTTCATGTACTTGATCTCTAATCACTTCCATCAACGTTTCTGGAATCCATCCAACCGAATCTAGGCAACACACTCAGTCGGTATTACAGGAACCGACCTTACCGACCGAGACATGGATTTATGTCAGTGATATACCTTACCGGCCGAGTTGCCCACTGTGGATAAGTTACCGACATTGGTTTACCGACTGAGGTGTCCCAGAATCGGTGTAGCTTAAGTACTATATGAAGAAAAAACATTTTTATCCAAACATGAAAAACTTAAATTTTCAGTATAAAATATATTCTTATAAAACAAAGGATAAAAAAATTTTTCTCTAAAAAATGGATTTCTAACCAAATTGTCAAATTTTCAACCGAAAAGATGAATTTTCTACCAAAAAAGATAAAATTTCAACAAACAACATACATTTGGAATAAAAATAATAAATGTTTTAACTAAAATATATTTTTTGAAATGCTAGAAAATTTATATTAAAAAAACACGCATATGTAAACAAATATTTGAATTTTTAAATGAATTTTTATTCGAATAGTTGAATTTATGATAAAAAAAAGTAAGTTTTTGACCAAAAAGATAAATTTTCAACCAAGAATATCAATTCTCTGCAAATAAGATTAAGTTTTAACAAAATACTATACTTTATAATACATGTTAATTTACGATGTAAATCACATTTCGTCAGAAAATGAAGTTTAGAAACTATTAAGAAGGATATTCGAAGGAAGAAAATTTTTTTAATGTTAACAAAATGTTAACAACTTTTTCGGTCTGTACACCTCTGATCTTAGTAGTGATCGCGAGCACTGCAAGTACCATAAATACGCAGAGGATTTTAAACTATACGTATCTGGTCCTGTCTCTTCTATTAACAGTTTGATCGCGCAGGTTCAGAAGGATGTTAACATAGTGATGCAATGTGCAATAAGCAATAGGTTATCGCTAAACCCTTCAAAAACTAAAGCAATTATTATTGGACAGTCCTCTTCCCCGTCTTCTGATATGCTAGCGTCCTTGGCTTAGCTTAAGGTTAATAGCCTTGACATAACCTTCGTTGATACGGTAAGGGACTTACGTTACATCCGTAATCGTACCCTCTCCTGGAAAGAGCAAATTCTTGAAATCTCGAAGAATAATTTTAGAGTTCTGCAACAGCTTAAAAGGAATAAGGAATCTTTGCCACTATCAACTCGGATTCTTCTTGTTAAGAGTCTTATTCTCTCATTTTTTGATTATGGGTGTATTATGTACGATGATATTACAGACGATCTGAATTCTAAACTTAAGCGAGCACTTAATCCCTGCATACATTACATCTATGATACACCGAAATATGAACATATTACCCTATATCGGAAACCGGCGGGATTTCTTAATGTGGCTAAGAGAAGATAATTTTTTATGGGCAATCTAATTTACAATCTCTTTTATAACAAAACCCCTCAATATCTTTTAGATCTCTTTGAAAACAGAAATGTGCCTTTACCTGCTCAGTCTAGGCTTCGTGTAAGAAAGACTGTCCTCACAGTTCCACGCCACAAATCTTGTAAGTTGCAAAGATCTTTTATGGTGAGGGGAACGCGTCTTAGGAATAAGGTACCTGAATTAATTAGAAATGCACCTACGCCTTATCACTTTCAAAAGCTATTCTTCAACTATTTGTTTAGCATTGATAATTCAACTCTTGAAATTTTGCACTGGTAAACTATAAATTGGTAATTTTCTATCTTTAGTGAAGTTTTGTGACTTACTACTATTATGAAAATTAAATCCTTACAATTTGATCCATAATCTATACTAGCTATCTAACAATTGTCTTAAGTTCTCTAATGATATCTGTAATGCCAACCAGTAGCTTAAATTACCATATATTACTGTATTCATAATATGATATATTATTTTATCTTCAGCCACCCGTAATTAGTATTTTTACCCACGTCATATTTGTCGTTTGACCAGAACTGTTACATTTTTTTTGTAAAACATATGTACAATTTGTTCCTTAGAGGGCTGTTTAGCCCTAGGGACTTGATAAATAAATTCAAATTCTAAAGAAACGATCCTTGCATGTTGAATGATGCACTCTTGCATTAAAATCTAAAATATGTAGGAAAGAGTACATGAAGTAAATGAAATGCAATTCATTTGCAAAGCACGAACAGCAAGCGCAAATGCACCAAAACATTATTGACGATTCCTTGATTGCACGATCACACTTATCGTCACGTTCTTCCACTATAGAGCACGATTGAAGGATCGTTGACCACATTAGTTTTAAACTTTCTTCTCTTGAATGATTCGCGTGCAAAAAGTATTAATCGTCAAACAATGATCTAAAAATCCTCTACGCAAGGGCGAACTCAACCAGTCTTCTCGTCCACTGTTGGCTAGCGCAAGCGCAGTAGGTCGCAGCAGACAGAGCAGCATGAGGGATCGCAGAATAGCGCGAAAACTTTTCAATGTATTTCTCTGAATAAATGAAAGCTACGGTGAGCGCCGGTAACCTCTTTCCACGACACGACATGATCTATCGCCCGTTTCTTTGTGTTGTTTTTCAGTTAAAAAGTGAAATTTTGTGATCAAAAAATGTTCACCTATGTTCTAATCGCAAATACAAATTATTGGACGAAGATTTCGCACAGAAATGCATCGTGCTGCTTATAGCAGGTCAGTTGAAGTGCAATTTAAATTTTTTTCTGACAAATATTATTAATTTTGACCAAATCTTCAAATGAAACATACTTGGAAAAACATTGTATTTCAAAACCTTTTTCATCATCTATATTAACCTTTTATGTTTAAAATTATATTTTCGGGCTGAAAACTTAAGTTATTGCATGAAATAATTATTTTTGGCCTGGAAATAATCCATTTTATTTGCAATTTTTTTATCTTGTATGAAAATCTTTTTTGGTTGAAAATTCAACTCTTTTATGGAATTTATTTATTTTTTTGGTTTGTACGGTGATCTGTTTTGATTGTGGATTCAACTACTTTCTCAGAATTGATTTTTTTAAATGATAATTTAATTGATGAAAAATATAACTATTTGAATAATTTTTTTAAATTTAAAATTAATTTACTTAACTAATTATTGAACTATTCTACTTGTTGTTAATAATTGATCTTTTTTAGATTCTGCCATGACAACCTTATCATCTGCGAACGCTAACCCACGCACCCTTACTGTTTCCAGATCCACACCTTCT
>JAAAKG020145912.1:0-10781 GCA_010014905.2 Druon quercuslanigerum
AAACTTTTTTTATGCATAAAATATCGGCCTCAAACTTTGAGAAATGCAAGAGCCGACAGGAAATTACGTTAAAGTACATAATTTAGAAATAAAAGATATAAATAAAATTATTTCAACTAAATATGAACCTGAGTCGGTATAGCACTTATAACGCAGGACTCAGCTGTCAATTTCATCGGCGAAAACGCGAAGCCTGGCGGCCACTAGACGAAACTTAAACATTTTTCTTAAAATTGCTTTATTTATATAAATTCGAAAAAGCAGTTAGAAAATTTCCTTAAATTTTATTTATTTATTTTAATTCGAAAAAGAACTTAGAACATCTCTCTCTGTCTCTCTCTCTCTTTCTATCTCTAAACGTTAGAAAAAAATTTTGAGTCCTGCAGTAGGATTACGATCTTTTTTTCGTCTAGTGTTTCGTCTAGTAGCCGCCAGGCTTCGCGTTTTCACCAATGAAATTGACAGCTGAGTCCTGCGTTATAAGTGCTGTACCGACGCAGGTTCATATTTAGTTGAAATAATTTTATTCATATCTTTAATTTCTAAATAAAGTACTTTAACGTAATTTCCTGTCGGCTCTTGCATTTCTCAAAGTTTAAGGCCGATATTTTATATATAAAAAAAGTTTGAACGTTCCAAAAAATTCGAGGTTCGGAAAAAAGATAAGTCAAAGCGGAAATAACATGTAGTGGATTTCCTCCTCAAATGAAGTACTTTAACGTAATTTATTGTACTCTAATGCATTTCCCAAAGTTTCAGCTCGATCTTTTATTTAAAAAAAAAATTTCTCAGGTTTAAAAAAATATTCAATGAACTGAAAAAGTGAGTCGGTAATATAGGTATTTCGCTGTGTCGTATGCCCTTAAATTTACCATAAAAATAATCATTTTCAGCTCACAATTAACAAAAGGTCAAATTTGCAACCCAAAATAATTTATCAACCAAATATTAAAAATTTATATTTCCAAGAATTTATTTTAAACAAAAGAGCGTGTTATTACATGAAATATTGCAATTTTTAAAAAAATTAACTACGCTCTTGAAAAAATTCCCTGACATTTCCAGGGTTTTCCAGGTATATACAAATTCCCTCCAATTTCCAGGTTTTCCAGGTTTTCCAGGTAGGGTAAAAAATTTAAGAAATCAAAAAATCAAAAAATTCAAAAAATTTTAACAAATTTAAGAATCGAAAAAATTGGATTGATTACGATAACTTTTGACTGAATTTAGAGAAATTTAAAAGGAATGAAAAGAATAAGATAAAATTCTTTCAAAAATCAACCTCCATTTAAAAAGAAATTAAGTGAATTGACAACAATTTAAAAACATAGAAAATTTAATTAAATTTGGTAGAATTAAGTGAATTTGGAAGAATTCAAAAGAATTTGAAAGGATTTAAGTGAAATAAATAAGAATTCAGGGCAAATTACAAATTAATTGTAAAAAATATTTGAAAATCTCTCCAAATCTTCAAAACTCTACGAAATCACTCATGCCTGTTGAAAAAGTATTTGAAAACCATTAAAATAATGAAATCCCTTTAAATTCTTGAAAACCCTGGAAATGCCTTGATATTGTTTAAATCTCTTGAAAATACCTTAGAATTTTTTAAAATGCCCTAAAATATTTCAATCTTTGAAATCCTTTAAACTACTAAAATAAATTTAAAAATTCTGGTAATCTTTTAAAATTTTCTAAAATATTTTTAATCCTTTCATATCTTTTGAAGGCCTTTGAAACTTTTTAAAGCACTTGAAAACACCTGAAAATCTTTTACAATTTTGCTCAAGTATTCCAAATCCTTTTAAATCTCATTAAATTACTGAAATGAATAAAAAATTTCTCTGTAATCGTATAAAATAATCCAAATTATTTTAAATTCTTTATACTTCTCTGAATTTTTTAAAGCTCTTGAAAATGCTGAGGAATTTGAAAAAAAATACGTTACAATATTTCAAATCTTTTAATCATTTAATGATTAACGATAAATAAATGTTTATTTTTCAGCCTGCTGGCCTTAAAAAATTGACTTGCTTACACTTCCATTTTTACAGGATTTTCTTACAACTAACTCTTTAAAAACTAACATCCATCCACACATTATCTCAGACGACCTTGCCTTCCTCGCTATTTTCTCGCTTTGCCTCGCCTTGCCAACCTCTGCCTCCGCAGCTAGTCCCTAATCCTTATCTACTATTTACAATATGCACAATTTTCTTATATCTACTTCCTCTCCTATATACAATCTTTCCTTCTCCATTCCTCTTCCTCCTCCCTTTCCAACTCTTCACACTCCTCCAATCAGTATTCCACTTTTGCATCCCTCTTCCCGCACAATTCACACATCCTCTTCTCTCCAGAAAGCCAGAACCTATTATAACTCCATGCATCCGCATCTCATTCTCGCTATAAGTTCCTGACTTCCTTGCTCTCCTTTCTCACACAAATATTGCGCTCTCTTCCTTGGCATAATCCACACATAGTTCCCATTAAACCTCGACTTTCTTATTCTCTCCTCCCCTGCTTCCTTCTCTCTCTCCATACTGTTTCTTTTAACCAACTCATACACCCTCCTTTCTTCCTCATGCCATCTTCTCACTTCATCCATCTGCAAGCCATTCGTTCTAAAATACCTTTCCCTTTCTACCCAAATCCTCCCACACCTATTTCTGTTCTCCTTCTTCAACCAACATTCTCTAACAGGCTTACTTCCCCCCTCTTCTGAAAATTTCTCCTCATATTTACACCCTCGGCTCACTCTTATAATCTCTAAACTCGTTCTTGCTGTCTCCCTCCTGACAATATATTTCGGCGTATTCCTTGCTAACCCCAGTTTCAACTTTACATACCTCTCCAGTATCCTATTTACCTCCTCACTTACCTTCCACACCCACACATCCACTCCGTAAAATAAGAGACTCATCGCTAGTGAATCAAACTATTTCATTCTCCTTACAAAATCATCTGCAAACAACCTCTTTCCCAGTCCCCACACTTGCCTCATCACCACATTTGGTCTTCTCACTCTCTCTTTTATATGACCATCCACTTCCCCATTCCTCCAAAACAGGAAGCCCAGGAACACAAACTCTTTTACCTCCTGCACCGCTTTTTCCTTCCTCTTCCATTCCCCTCCCGTATCTCTCTCCCCTCCTTTTCTGCAGAACATAACCTTCGACTTATCCGCATTTAACTCTTAACTTATTTTTCTCCAAATATCTTCTCAACCTTTTCATCATCTAGTTCTCTAACCACCACGTGCTGCAAAACGTAAATATTGTCAATGGTACACCTTTCCTCCCTAAAGCCCGCCTGCGTCTCCGGCAGTATGCCTTTCCCCTCAACATCCTTCCGCAGCCTGTCTGCCGGCTTCATCGCGTATATTTTGTACGCCGCATTCATTAGCGTAATTCCTCTATAATTTTCCTGCCTCTCAATATCCCCTTTTTTATAAAGTGGTACGATCCCCTCCTTTCCCCCCCCTCTTGGAAATACCCCCCCCCCCGCCATACTTTTCTCACTAACCTTTTCAGTCTCTACCTTACCTCATGTGTGCCAACCAGACATGCTTCCTTCTCTACCCCGTCCAGCCCTTCTGATTTAGACCTTTTCAACTTCCCTAACTGCCTTTCGTTCTCCTCGTCATTCAGCTATTCTCCATCTACCTCCCTTGTTCTTCTAATCCCCTCATCTCTCTTCCGTGTGTCTGGTCCCTGAAATGAATCTTTAAAAAATTTCCTCTATTCGTCACTCCCTATGTTCTCACTTATCCCCACCCGACGTTTTCTAAACCTATTAATTATCTTCCAAACGCCCCTTCTGTCTTAACATTTCTCAACTTCTCTTCCAGCTCTTTCCTTTTCCTGCTCTTTCTTCTCACACATCATCCTAAACTGCTTCCTCATTTCTACGTACTCCACCATTTTCGCATTTCCTTCCTTCCAGTTCCTGTACTTCCTTTTCACCTTTCTCTTCATCATTTTACATTCCCTATCCCACCACAGCTTCACTATTCCTTTTTTCATTTTTCTAAATACCTTCTTTTGCACACACCTTCTTACTTGATCTTTCAGATCCTCCCATCACTTCCACCGACTCCCCCTTAAAACTTACGTTTCCAAACTGCTCCCGTTAGTTCTATATTGCTTCTCTTGTCCATGACACGCTCTTCCCTAACAACACTTCTTCCCCACCCTGCTTTTTCGCCAACCTCCCCCTTTATCCACAAACTTAATGGCTGATGGTCCGATTCCACCCTCCCTTCCACTGCGCCACGAACTGGAGAATTTTGACATTCATGGATAATAGACCAAATGTTGAAAATAGGGTACTTTAGGGACCTTAACTGAATATACGGTATAATAAGGAATATAGGGACGGGTCTGTGAGGTCTGAAAATAAAGTCTTTAAGTAGATAAAATAACAGTCTTTACAAATGACTCTTTATTTGGATATTGGACAATTATATCAATTAGGAACATTACGTTTAAGGCCTCGTATTTATTTTTTGTCGGCTCTTCAATTTTTATCAGTATAACCAGGGTGTCTGAAGCGCCTTTAAAAAATTCCAGGATTTTACCAGGTTTTCCAGGACAAAAAATACATTTTTCCATGTATCTTTATGTTAAAGTGAAAAATACTTTTCACTAAACATAGCAATTGTAGGTTTAGTGGGTAGCAAATAATATTAATTTTCTTGTTGACTAATTCACTTCTTGCATTGAAATTTCAACTACTAGGTTAGAAATCTCTTTAAAAATGTAATGTTTTTGGTTGAAACTTAATTTCTTTGTTTGAAAACTAGTTTTTTTTATTGGAATCTAATTTGTTTCGCTAAAAATTTAACTAAACTTTTTCTCGAAAACTTTTTGTTTTTGATAGATATTTAATTTTTTTTTTTAATTCATTTATTTGGTTGAAAATTTTTTTCATTTCCTTTAAAAATTGTTTCTCTAAATTAAAATTAAAATATGCTATTTTTTGTTAAAAATTAACATTTTTGGTTCAAAGTTCAATTATCTGATTGTAAATTCCCTTAAAAGCCAAAATGTTTGTGTGAAAATTCATGTATTTTCTTAAAAATTATTCTCTTTTTGGTAGGAAATTAATCTTTTTCGTTGAAATTTCATTTCTTGGGTTAAAAATTAGTTTCTTTTATTGAAAATTAATTTTTTAACTAAAAGTTTAACTATTCCATTTATTTTCGAACAAAATTTTTTCGTTACAGATTTAATCTTTTTGGTTACAAATGTAACTAATTGGTTAGAAACTTATTTCTCTAAATTAAAATTGAAATATTTCAATTAAAGTTGAAAATTTATCTTTTTTCATTGGAAATTTCATCTATTTTGTTGAAAAGTTGTCTTTTTTTATAGAAAATTCATCTTCTCGGTTGAAAATTTAACTATTTGGTTAAAAACTTTTTTCATTGAAGATGCACAATTTTAGTCAGCACTTTATTTATTTGCTTAAAAATTGAATAAATTTTGCTGTAAATGACTTTTTATAGAAGAAGTGTAGCTATTGCATTTTGACTAGAAAATGAATCCTTATCAGTTGAAAATTCACTTATTTCGTTTAAAATTCGTCTTTTATAGTCGAGAATTCAATTCTTTGGCAGAAAATGCAAATTTTTTTTTAATTCATCTATTTTGTTAAAAAGTTGTCTTTTTTTATAGAAAATTGATTTTCTGGGTTGAAAATTTAACTATTTGGTTAAAACAATGTTATTGAAGATTCACCATTTTAGTTAGCACTTTATTTACTTGCTTAAAAATTTAATAAATTTTGCTGGAAGTGCCTTTCCTTTACTAAAAGTGTATCTATTGAACTTTGACTAGAAAATGAATCCTTATCATTTAAAAATTCACTTATTTTGTTGAAAACTCGTCTTTTTTAGTCGAAAATTCAATTCATTGGTAGAAAATGCAGATTTTTGTTTATTAAATTCATCAATTTGTTTAAAAATGCAATACAAAATGGTTAAAATTAACCTGTTTCGTCTGAAGATAAACTTTTTTATTGAAAATTCAGATTTTTGGATTAAGCTTTCAAACGTATTTGTAGAAAAAACATATTTTCGGCTAATAAATTAAACAATTAGTTAAAAAGAATTTAACGAATTGGTTGAAAATTGATATATTGTGTTGGAAATTTCTCTTTTTTATAGAAAATAAATTTTTCAGTTAAAAAGCAACTGTTTGGTTGAAAATTAATCTTTTTGGTTGAGGATTCAAGTATTTAGTTAAATTCTTAGCGAAATTTTTCACGCAAGCCCCAAAATATGACGTTATGATTTTTTAAAAAATACGTTTTTTCGTTTATTTGATTTAATATTTCTAAGTTTCTCATTTTTCAAACTTTGGCAACAGTTTAACAATATTTTTTTAATCCAATAATTTGTTGGTGTTAATATAATAAAAAAATAGTTCAATTCCGTATGCAATAAACTTTTTTTTATTATAATTGGTTGAAATATGACTGTTTTCCCGAATTTTAAGTGATTTTAGTTTAAAGTAAAATAATTAAATTTTGATCAAAATAGTTGAATTTTCAACCAAATCGCTAAATTTTCAACCTAAAAAGATCAATTTTCTACCAAATGATCAAACTTTAAACAAAATTCTTTTTAACATCAACCAACAAACTTAAATTGCCAACGAAATAATTGAATGTTTAAGAGGTCAGTTCCGTTTTTAACATAAAAAAACATAAATTTTAAATTCAAAAGGACGAATTTTCTGTCAAAATAGGCGAATTTTTAACAATATCGTTGAACTTCCAACCAAAAAGGATGATTTTTTAACAAAATATTTGAATTTTCAAACAAATAGTTGAATTTTTAACAGAATACTGTAATTTTCTACTACAAAAATAAATTTTCAATCAACTTTTGATAAAAAAAAATCTTAAAATTATAGTTTCATATTTAAACAGAAGTTAATTTACAACTAAAAAAATTAATCTTTAACAAAGAAAGTAAATTTTTAATAGAGTAGGCCAATTTTTAACCAAAAAAGATGAAATTTCAACCAAAAATATTACTTTTCTACCAATAAAGACGAAGTTTTAATGAAAAAAAGTCAACAAAAAAAAGAAAACTTACACTTTTAAATTGAAAATTAATTTTTAATAAGCAAAAAAGAATATTTAACAGAAAAGTTCGATTTTCAACAAAAGAGTTCAATTTTTAACCAAGTAGTTAAATTTGCAATTTTTAAAAATCATCCAAAAATAGATTAGTAGCATTTTTATTTAAAGCGAAGATAAAATTTTTATAATATAGAAAAAAATGTCGCCGAAATTATTAAATTTTTTGTTTAAAAAGACGAACCCTTTACAAAACAATTGAATTTTTAACCAGAAAATGTGCATTTTAAACCAAAAAGTTCATTTTCCTTCAGAAAGTTGAATTTTCTGCGAATATAATAAAATTTGTAACTCAAAATCAAAAATATTCAACAAAATAGTTTAATTTTCTCAGCCCAAACACACAAATTTTATTGCAAAACAGTTAAATTTTCACAAGAAAATATGAATTTTAAACAAAAAAAAAGATCAATTCTCAACCAATAATGGAATAGTTTAACCTTCAGTGAAAATAATTTAATTTTCAACAAAAGAGATGAACCTTCAAAGAGCAAAATAAATTTTTAACAAAGTAGTTCAAGTATTACCTGAGTAGTTGAATTTGCAATTTAAAAAAATCATCCACAAATAGAAGAGTTGCATTTTTAATTAAAGAAAAGATCAAATTTCTATAAAAAGAGATGAATTTCCAAAAAATATAGACGAATTTTCAACAAAAGAAGTGAACTTTCAACCAGAAAATGTGAATTTTTAACCAAAAAGTTCCAGTAATAACTAAAAAAGAGGAAATTTCTATCAAAAATATTACTTTTGTATCAATAAAGACGAATTTTTAAATGAAAAAAAAAAACAAGAAAAAATGTAAGTTACACTTTCAAGTAAAAAATTAATTTTTAATAAACAAAATAGAATATTTAACAAAATATTTAAACTTTCAACAGAAGAGATGAACCTTCAAAGAGCAAAATAAATTTTTAACAAAGTGGTTCAATTTTTACCCAAGTAGTTTAATTTGTAATTTTAAAAAATCATCCAAAAATAGAAGAGTTGCATTTTAAATTATAGAAGAATTTTCAACAAAAGAAGTGAATTTTCGACCAGAAAATGTGAATTTTTCACCAGAAAGTTCATTCTCATCTAAAATGTTGAATTTTCTACGAAAATAATGAAATTTTTAACTTAAAAAGAAAAATATTCAAAGACACACATTTCTTTACAAAATATTTACATTTTCACCCAGAAAATATGAATTTTAAACGAAAAACGATCAGTTCTCAATCAATAATGGAATAAGTAAAAACTTCAGTTAAAAAATTAATTTTCAACTAAAAAACTGACCGCACAAAATTATTAGGTTTCAGAAATTTTAACGAAATTGTTGGTAAAATTGACAAAAATCGTGAATAAATAAGAAACATGGAAATATCGTCGATTGTAGCTTCGTAATTTTCACCGTGATAAGAAGAATAATCTATTGTTAAAAAGTTGTATTTTTCTTTTTAAAAAAAAATATGTATTAAAAAAATATCAATCAAATGAGAACTGCCAAAAAAACGCTTCAGTCACTTTTTTTTATCAGGAAAATAAAGAAAAATTTGAAAAACTGTATTTTTTTAAGGGAATACAAAATTCCAGAACCATGAGCAAAATTCAAGGACTTTTCCAGGTTTTCAAGAATTTCCAGGACGCTAGACACCCTGGTATAGCTGAGATTAAACGTCCTATGAACATCCCAAAGACGTTCTTGGAATGCTCATCATTTTTTTCCAGCTGGGTAGATATTTTTTTAATTACAGTAAAGAGCCGTAACAATAACGAACTTAACTAAGCGTTCAAAATGAAATAAAAATATTAATTCTGTACAACACTTTTATACAATCTAATGACCCTCTCATAAACAAAACAAGAGTGGCAACTGAGATAATTAAATAATAAAGAAAAGTAAAAACATTACAAAATAAAAATACATAACATTTTTTTTATTAATTAATTACGAAAAATATTGCGGGAAAATCAGTACAGGTTTGTAATAATTTTCCTATAATAAATTCCCCAAGAGGTTTACAGGATTTCGGAAACTTTGTTATAGAAATCATTATAAGAAAATAAGTATAGAAATAAAAAATATTAAAATCTTGAAAGAATTGAATGATTTATTTATTTTATGTAGTTTTCCGACAAATTTAAACGAATTTCAGAGGTGTTTTCAAGGAATTTCAAAGGATTTAAACCAATTTTAAAGGACTTGAACAGAGTTTCTAAATTTTTAAAATAATTTTTTAAAAATTCATCGGTTTTTAAGTAATTTAAAATTCTTTTCATGAATTTCAAGAAATTTCGAAACAGTTCAAGGGAGCTTGAATGATTTTAAAGATTTCCAAACGTTTCCGGGGACTTTAAAGAATTCCAAAAGATTTCAAGAATTTCAAGGGATTTAAAAGATTTTCGTAGGATTTACAAAGATTTCAAGATATTTCTAGTCAAGTTTGGACAATAAATTAAATTAAAATAAATTGGATTTCGTCAGAATTCATAAAAATTCCACATTTTAATGATTTTTAAAGATATGAGGTTTTTGAGGAATTTCAAAGTATTTAAACCAATTTTGAAGGACTTGGACAGATTTTCTAAATTTTTAAAATAATTTTTAATAACTTCCATCAGTTTTTAAGTAATTTAAAATTCTTTTTAAGAATTTCACGGGATTTAAAAGGTTGCTGTACCTCTTAAAAAGATTTCAAGATATTTCTAGTGAATTTTGGACAGTAAATTAAATTAAATTTGAAGGAATTCCTAGCGATTTCAAAGATTTTAAGGAATTTTAGGGAATTTCAAAACAGTTAAGGATTTTATTAAATCTTTAAGGATTTCAAAGATGTCTAGGGATTAACAATTTTTTAGAGAACTTTAATGAATAAGATTAATTTAATTTTAATATAACAAAATTAGGAAGTTTTTAAGGATATTTCTAAATGTTTTTGCTAATTTTAACAGATCTAAAATTTACTTCATTTAATTTCCAAAGATTTCAAAGAATTTCCACTTTAAGGCATTCTGTAGGATTTCAAGAGATATTCAAAATTTCAATTTCAATTGAAATTCAAGGAATTTCTAGTTATTTTAAAGATTGAAAGGAATTTTGAGTCATTTCAGAAGATTTAAGATTAATAATTATAATCCAAGGATTTAAAGGGGTTTTTTAGAGAGATTTAATGAATATATTTAATTTAAATTACATTAAAGGTCTTTCAAACAAATTGTACTTTTTCAAATGGATTTGTACGTTTTCAAAAGATTTTAAGGAATTTAAGAAATTTGAAGTATAACAAGAAATAATACAAATTTCAAGAATTTCGACAAATTTCGCAGGATTTTCATTGATTTTAAGAGATTTCAAGGGATTTTAAGGTATTTTAAATAGTTTTAGAAGTTTTAAAAATTTGAATAAATTGCTATGATTTGAAGAGCTTGCAAAGATTTCCAGGGAATAAAAATTTTTTTTTATTTGAATTCTAAAGAATTTCAGAAGTTTTTAAGAGATTTATGGGACTTTTAAATACTTCAACTAGTTTTAAAAGATCTTATATGCTTTCATATGATTACAAAAATATTTCCACAGATTTTTAAAGATGATTTTAAAGATTTTATTCATATATTAAAATAAATTCAAATATTTATTTTAAAGATTTCAA
>JAAAKG020145913.1:0-10781 GCA_010014905.2 Druon quercuslanigerum
ACACTGAATTCGGGACGCGTACTGTCTAGCCCAGCCCATCTTTATGGCGAGTTGATGCATTCGTCTTTTGGTCTTATAATCAACAGTTGGTTTTGTTTTACGGTTCGCATCAGCCAAAGCTCTCGCTGCATTATACACACAACAAATGATATTCTAGAGGTCGGATTCTTCGGAAAATTGTCCACGAAGCTGTTCATCCAAATCCGCCGTCATAAAGCACCGCTCGTCCTCTATTGGATGCCTGCCCATGGTTGGTCTTGTCACCGCCCTTTCTCTGCTGCCGGCTTGTTCTGGCTCTGGGAGAGTAGCTGTTGCCCTTGCATAGCCCCTTTTTGGAGTACTTCGGCATGGTTTCGCGGACGTTGACGCGAAAAATGCGATAGCTCTGGGTGTTTCTCGCACCACAGAGCATGCACTCGTGCCATGTAGTTCTCTCGTTCAGGGGTTACACTCGCTTCGTAGCATTCTAGCAAGCTTTGATTTTGTCGCTCCATCCACCTAAAAGCTCCAAGATTTCGCCGGGCCACCGCATTGA
The DNA here is from genome assembly GCA_010014905.2 of Druon quercuslanigerum. NCBI lineage: Eukaryota > Metazoa > Arthropoda > Insecta > Hymenoptera > Cynipidae > Druon > Druon quercuslanigerum. Next base: position 536 of record JAAAKG020145913.1, read on the forward strand.
TTCCATCTTCATTGTCTCCCCCAACACTAGAGTGGTCTACATTGTTGGCCGACCCCTCTTTGGAAGCCTTGCGCGTTCGGTTGTTTTGAACCGCACTTACTACAACTATGTTTGGTGTTATCATTGCTGTTGACACGAGAAGCTAGGGAAAAGGGTTGGTCCATCCTTGTAGAGCCCCGCATACAAGGATAAGGCTTCGTACTCTGAGAGGTCGCCCGGTATCTCAGAGTCACCGTTCTAAACACCTCACCCGGGTGCCATTCAGCTTTCGGCACGGTTTTCACACCTCTGCTTGGGGGTTAATTGCTTCGGGACCACCTCTGGACAGTTGTCCACGACTGCCTATTAATTTTTTTGTAACCATATTCAGCAGAAACCTTTGGTACAGGGACCCTCTATCCGCAACCCGAGGACGCGTTCGGTGGCTTTGTCATATGCCGTTCGGTTTGATTCTAGAGGAATCAAAACCGAACCGAATATATATATATATATATATACAATAGATAAGAGCCTCGATGGCTCAATTGGTTTGATGCTCGGACTTCACCTCAGAAGTCCGAGGCTCAATCCCTGAGCAGGTACCTCTGGAAATTTTTCTATGTACCTTTACCGAGGTTCTGGTGGTTCTGAATCAACCTCAAACTGTAGGTCCCCCAATAGTGCACTTAACTGCAACTCAGTCCGTCAATGAAGGGATAAAAAGTAGCCTTTGTCCAAAATATTGGGGCACACTGCTCTCATCAGATCACTTGCTTGCATTATAAAAATGCGTCCGTGACTGATGATATGTACCGGCACTACCCTTGCAAACTATCCGAAAAAACATATAAAATCCAATGATATAATTTTTTGTGTAGAACATTAATCTTCTTGCTTAAAAACAGATCAACTGTCAAATTTTTAATTATACTACGCATTTATAATTATTATTATTGTTTTAAAATTAAAAATCTACGTTTTACAAATCCAAAATTTAAAGGTCGAAAATTAATTGCAAATTTTCGAAAAAGCAAAATAACTGAATATTTTTAATTTAACTTTCAAATAAAATCATGCAATAACTAGGTATTCCAAATCGAATTATTTAAAGTTTAATAATTTTCTGAAGTGAACATTTTAAATTCAATTGCCACTAAATTCGTTTTTTAATGATTAAACTGTACAATTTATACTTGCACTCATAGTAACATTCTTTTCTGTTTGAATCTTATTAATTGACTATTATTATTTTCTCTGTTTATTCTCTTGATTATTTATCATTTATTCTATTAATTAATTCTTTAAAATATTATAATTGAGCTTTCGGATCGAATAAGCACATATAAACTTATTTCGCCGGGAGTAGGAAGACCCCTTGAGGCCTTCAAAAACATTTTCGAATTTTAATTTTTAAAGACTATATGTAGATGTAGAATTTAATTGTGCGTATTTTTCCCCTAGGCAAAAAGTTGTGGCTTTTTTAGTTTTCAAATTAAAGCAAAGAAACTGGCTTTTTTGGAAAAATCAATTTTTAATTCATTTTTCACTTCAACTCGTGCGCATTCAGTCAGTTTTGAGGATTTTTAAATACAAATATTAGAGAATGTAGTTCGAAATTTTACTTCGACTGATAAAGGGAAAACAATTTAACAATTTCTTTAAAAAAATTGGTTTTAATTTTTTTCAAGTGCGCGGCGTTTATCGGACCCAACTTCCAACTTCACCAACTTCCAGCGTTTCGTTTATTGAGCGAATTTTGAGCAACAGTAAACTGCTAGCGAGAAAGTTTTTAATAACAATACAAATAAGTTTTTTGGAGAATCTTAGCACAATCGAATTGATATTCACGAAATTATTAACGTCTCAAGTTGATAGCAGCTAGGCGACTCGTGCGCGGGCCAAAAATAAAAACTAATCAAGTAATCAGGTAATATCAAAGTATTATGAATAAATAAATAGTATTGGATAATATAAAATTATTTATTTATTTTTATAGTATGTGCAATAGAATGGTTTTATTTTCTAGGCAAACTGTACAAAAGTAAAACAAAACATAAACATTACTACTGATAAATGATAGTAATAACAATAATACTCTTCATTATTTAAAAAATAATTTGGAAACGGTGGAATTAGCGGATTATTAACCTACCCCCTTTCTTTGGAACAAACTATCATTCTTTGTATTTATTCTCATAATTTTTTATTGTAATAATTTATTACTCAATTGATTATAATTCATTAAATTAATAATAAATAATAATGTGACTGTTAATTATTTTAGAAAGTAATATAAAACCGATCAAATTGTACATAAGTGTCATTAAGCGAACCACTTTGTTTTAATCTACTGAATCCAGCCACCAGATCAAGAATCTGTAGTATTTATCAAATAATTTATAAGGTCCAAAGCGGCAACTGCGGGAAGTTCAGTTTTTCTGTTGATCAGTCGCTTATGTTGAACTTATACGGATCAGCACCTTCATGTAGCGCAACTTTAACTTTATATCTAGTAAAATTATTACCCGTGAGGCTAGCAAAATAATTATTACGAAATATATTTGACATTTTTCCTTTTTTTTTGTCGATATTGCATAAGCACTGAGGCTGACGGCTTGGGTATTAATATGGCCGCCGTTACGGCTTGATAGAGCTACGGGCAGGAGGAAGTCAGTTTTACCAACCCTTACATACCATCTATTAAGGTGTGGATATATGTTAGTTTGTTAGGATTATTTTAAGACAAATTCTATAAAATATGAAAATGGGAGTTTTCCATTTTTTCCATTTCGCCAGAACATAAGTAACGTTTTCCTCGAAAACTTTTGATGCTTCTGCTTGCTGTGGTGTGAGTAAGTGTCGTCATATGAATAGAAAAGAATATCGGACAACACCAAAGATCGTTCTTATGCGTTCTTAGCCTAAACACTTAGATGGCAGTAGAATTTTATAGACATATAAGTCATAGCATATATGTTATGAATTATTTAGCCAGTTTAGTCGTACGAGATCAGCAATTTAGCATTTAGTTTTCAGTATGCATTCGTCAAGTGAAGTTCGTTTAAATGTTATATAGTATATAAAATCTATTTTTTGTGTATTTGTGCCTAAAATTCGCAGTGTTTTGCTAAAATGAGCTACAAAAATAAATCAGAGATACATAAGCGGAAGGAAAAGAAGATCGCGAAAACGTGGCAACAAAACGAAAACTTTTTTTGAACAAATGTTTTAACTTTTCTAGTTCTGAAGCTGAAGCTTCATCAGACCTATGTTCATCGTATGTAATGAAAACACTGTCCACTATTATCAAATCATATTTTTATATAGGATTATCAACATTTAACATTAGCATTAGCAACCAGAAGTGGCATTAAAGTTTGCCTTAGTGTTTTCCAAAAGATTGTATAGGTAGTGATCTACCGGCCACTATTTTTAAGAAAAATCTAGGCAATGGTGAGATTTTGCAGTATTTAAATAGCCACTACACCAACCAGTCTTTACTGACTGGTTAGTGTGGTGGCTATTTTGCTGCAAGAAACTAGAACAGACTACACGACAAAATCCCTGACCATGAAAGTAGTATTTCACACACGAATTTTTATATTCAGTAAAAAACAAAAACGATAAAATTAAAAACAGAAACTTCGTAGATGGACTTGTTGTTTAAGTCCATACAACACGATCGAGAAGTGTGGAAAAAATCCTCAGGGGCCTTCGTTATGTAATCTTATTTTTTGCTGAAAGAGGTTTGGTTTTCCGCGAATGCAGCAACGGCATTGAAACCCTTCCTTCGGTAACTTCTGTAAATCTTTGAACTTTTGCAAAATAATTAACCGCTTCTTAATGACCATTTACGAAACGTTTGCTACTCGCAAGAAACTGCGGTAAGATTACAGATGCATTTCTTAACGGCAAATATTTTGAATAATTCCGCTTTTGTTTTGAAGTTTTTTGAAGTATTCCGCTTATGTTGAACAAACTGCTTTTCTAAATTTTAATTCACTATGTCAGTTTCGAGAATGAAGATAGTGGAACCTATAAAGTTGAAGAGCGTCTATTGGTCATTGCTGACTGTATTAAAAAACGGGAAATGATATAGAATTCCGCGAGATGCAAAAGGAATCGCACATATAATAACTTCAATCAGATGTATTTTCACTCTAAATAACTAATATGGGAGTTCGAAATTTTTTGTAACTTTTTCTTAACATTCCATATCTACGGTTTTAATTAGTTGATTTAACCTTTTAAGCTCCGACAGTGTTCGTATTAACATGTACTTATAAATAAAAATATTTATGTTCAGAAACAAAGTTTTAAAATTTTTTTGAAAACTCAAAACCTAAAATTGCGTTGTTGAAAATACGTCCAATCTGATTTTTTTCATAAGAAGCCATACATATGCTTTGCAGCTCCTTAAATTTTTGTCTTGGAACGGCCAGTGGTTAATAAGAAAATAAATAAAATTTTAGTTTTGACTCGGCGAAACGACCATCATTATGTCACATTATCATTATTTCACACGTACCGTCTTTAACGTAAGCATCACATCACCGAAACTGCTTTCTCGCAATTATTTTGTTTTTTTTTCATTGGAAGGAGTTTAAATACTTGTTTTTTTGTCTATTCGTATCTCGATACATCGTTGCCAAAATGCCTGTAAGTAAGAGATGTTCTGGGTGATCGTCAAAAAGTCGGCCACGTCGTGCCCAAGCTCTGCAATCAATGATCATGGAGAGATGATCAGATAATAGGAGCTTAACGTGAAGAACAACCTCCCTCACTTTGATAAATCTTGATTATTTCTAATTGTATCTAAAAATAAAAAAACCATAAAAAATATCCTGTCGGTCCCATATCGCCAGTACGAGTTTTCTCGGATTTTAGCAACATTAAACTACTAATACCGTTATTAATCTCTCTGGAACATAAATTATATCATTAGTATGAATAATACAAAAAAAATACGTTTGGTGTCTTCAATTCGCGTTTTATGGAATATTACAAAAAATTTCAAATTTTTCATTCGTTTTCTTGTCCTGTCGGTCCCACTAAAAACTTCTGCATTACTTGAAAAATATCAAAGAGTAAGTTCAGGTTTGGATTTAGCGAGTGAAAATGTATAGACATTGATTTTTAATTAATTTGTAGGCTTATTTTTGATACGCACAAATATGAAATATTATTAAATTTTCCATGCGCGATATGTCCTGTCGGTCCCAGTCGCGAGTTTCAAGGTTAGACGTTTTTTCAGTGCCGGAGCGCGGAGCTCTAGCCTTCTTCGCATTTCAAATACACGACGGTGCAGTGTGATAGCTATTGTGATTGAGAAATAAAAATAGTTATTATGTTCATTGTTATTAGGTGCAGCCAGTATCCTTTTTATAACTATCTCACACATAAACACGATTTTTGTCTGAGATCTAGATATAAAAAAATAATATTTATCATAATAAAAATACTAATTTTCATTTCTCAGCTACATTAGAGGTATGAATGAAAACATTTTTCATTATAAATTTAATAAAGTTAATTCAAGATCTAAAAAACGACTGACAAAATAAAAAAAAAAAGAGAATTCGAACGAAGAAAAGTTCACAACCTACTAATTCTAATGTTGTAAATGCAAAGAAACAAAAAGGAAAGCGTCAAACAAATAAAATGTATGATAAAATATATTTATTTAGGATTATATTTATACCAATTTTAATTTTATTTAATTATTTTTTTCGATAGCAAAGCGAATAATGAATCTTGCCTAGACCATATTATTGCACGTGATTTTGAGTGTAGAATTCATATTATTAAAACATATGATTGTTTATTAATAAGAAATATTTATGTGCAATTTTTTATTATTTTATTATTACGGCATTTTATGGCAAACATAATTCATATCAATTTTTATATCAATTGACTGAGAAATAATTACTTTGCAAGATTTCACTACGTTTAGAATATGTGAGCCATTCCCAACACTATGTTTGATTTTTTTAATATTAATTTATGCATTTTTTCGCGGCCACGGTTATTTTCCATTACCTGATGGTTATTACTTTAAGATAAAAATTTGTTTCAGTCAGTTCGAGCAACTTTGTCTCAGAAGTTATACTCCCCAAAATAGTCGACTTTTTGAGAACCACCCTTATAATCCTTTTGGCAGGTTTGGCCACAATAATATTTAAAAAAAAATGCAAAGCCTATTCTCCTTCATTATAACAAAAAACATTTTATTTGTGATAGTTGCCGTAAGAAATTTGTGCAAGGATAAACTCCTTCTGGTACATTTAGGGATCATGAATCTCACGTCAACAAAATTCACAAAGATGAATTTTCTGAACAAATTGATATGTATATGGACAGTAATATTTTATCTAAAAGTGTCACTGTATTTTTTAAAGTTGACAAAGAGAAAGCTTTTTCCTCTTTAAATGCCTGTTTACGAATTCTCGGAGAAAAGCAGATCCATTTTCTTGAGTAAAGAACTAAGAAAGAAAAGCAAGACTCCATCAGAAAAGTATGTGAAACGATACGCTGAAAACTTTTTAATGAACATTCTGTTAATGAAAATGAAATGGTAGTTGATTGAAGAACAGAAATGATAATTTTAACCATTTTGCCGAATAGTTGAACAATCAGAAAGAATCGATCCGTATTCAATTCTTCTTATAGCGTGGCTTGTACAGCTAAAGAATTAATCAGTTTAAAAGGATTTCTTACTTCCCTAGACACAAAAGCGGGGGAAAAAATTGTCAGAACAAACGGTGTTGTGCGTAAAAGATTTTTTGTCCTAACCCCCCTTGAAAACGCGCCATTGAATTCAAGTGAAGCAGGTGTAATGTGACCTCTTTCAGCCCAGTGACCTTGGTACATGCGCACTTCGCCGCCGGGCCAACAGTAAATTTTACGCCCGCTACATGAAACTTTAAGCCCGAGACATAAAACTTTACGGCCGCTCCACATACACTGCACCACGCAAGTGAGAATTTGGAGAAAAACACGTGAGTCGTCTTGGGAAGCCCGGCAGAAGTGTCAGCTTTATATGATGTAAATTGAAATTCTTTTAGCCCTTTCATCATAAAATATTAACAAAGGAGAAAATGGTAAAGGGAAAAGAGGGGGGAGTTAAAAAGGGATATGGGAAAAAGAGAAAAAGGGTGAATGGGCCGGGGAAAGCGTGAAAAGGATAAAAGGGAAAGGGAGCCGGTAAAGGGGAATGGGGGAAAAAGAAGGAGAAAATGAGAAAGGCGAAAGAGTGAAAAGAAAAAGGGGAAAAAATAAAAGTGAAAATGTAAAAATAGGAAAAAGCACAGATAAAGGGAAAGGAAAAAGGAAGGAAAACACTGCTAATACAGTCAGAATCTCAGTATAAGTATGAGAGCCAAGAACGGAGAGAAAGAGAGCGAGAAAGAGCGGGGAGCGATGGAGAGAACGGGAGAGCGAGAGAGAGAGACGAAAGGGAGAGAAGTGGAAGAAGCGAGTCGAAGGTAGAGAGGGACAGATATTGAATGAGTCAGTCAGTGGGTGAAGCAAAGGAAAAATAGAGAAGAGGAAGCGTTACTAATACCGTTTACCAGTTTTTCTAGTTCACACCATGCCACAACAAGTTATCACTTCAAAATTATATTTATCAATAAAAAATTGCATCGCTGGACCCCACAGTCTCCCTTTTACTCAGTACGTTATTTTCTCCTTTCACTTATAATTTAAAATTTTCTAGAACACTAAACGTAATTTATCTGCTTCACATGATTTTTTTCATGAAGGTTAGGACAAAAAGTATAGGGTGTATCAAGGGCTTAAGGCGTAAAACTAAATGAAGAGAAAAGAGCGGTCCAAAAACGTTTAGGTTTATGTAATATTAGAGAGTTGTATGAACTTTTTAAAGTTACTTTTCCTGGGGAAGCAATTGAATTTTCGAAATTTACAGAATTAAGAGCGAAAGATTGCGTTATGGCTAAAACAAGTAATAACCACTATGTTTGCGTCTACATTCCCCATCGGAACGCTAAAGTTATATTTATTAGCGGGAATAAAAAAAAATGGGCTAAGTCTAATTCTCTACCATTTCCAACCGTCAAGCATTGAATAGCCCAGTCAATTGGTAATCCTGCACAAGTAGTGTATTATCCAAAATTTAAACAGTGGTTAAACGGGGATCGATCAGATTTAGAAACTGTTCTTGTCCCAGTAGATGAATTTATCAACAGCTTAAGCGGAAATATTAAACGTTTTTTTCGACATGATTTTGTTTCCAAACTAGTAATTGACCCTTCTAGATATTTTTAGTATATTGCGCCCTAAATTCATTGTAGATAGCACAATAGAATATAAAATGAGAAAGATTTCATGCTTCATTAAATTACGTAGCCTGCAAATTTGATTTAAAGTTGGATTTGGTGACACGATCAATAGTCGTGTTGAACATATTATTTGGCCACTTAATAATTATGTTTGACTTTTCTACGGAGACATCATGGGGATGCCTCCATTGCCGATTCCATGTGCAAATTTCATCTATAGATTAAAGTAGGGACTTAAATTGCGAGGCTTAAATAAATTATATACATGTGGCTCCGATGCTCTCTCTCTCTCTAACACCTGAGAATCAAGTGAAAGTTCAAAAGACAAACCAGCTATGAATAAACCTGAAATAGAAATGATCTCCAGTCCAAGTCAGCCAAATTAAAATTGAAGATATTCAAATGAGATTAAAATCTAATTTACATGCCCCCTTTTTTTAACGTCCAATAATCAAGTTAATGTAACAAAATCCTGAAAATAAAATCAAGAATTTAACGACCAAATTTGGACAACCACCACAAAACGTTTCCATTGCAATCTACAAAAAACCTTTTTCTTCTTCTCCTGTCTCCCTAAAAAAAGAAAAAAATTCGTTTTCACATTTGGAAAAAAATAAACAAGAGGAAAGAAAAATGAGCATAAAATAATATAAAATAAAAATAAAAAAAATAAATAAAATAAAACTAAAAGTAAAAGCACAATAAAATAAATATAAAAAATAAAATTAAAATAAAATTTGTAGCAGGCAGGAACAACAGCACCGCTGCCCCGATGCTCTCTCCCTGACACCTGAGAATCAAGTGAAAGTTCAAAAGGCAAACCAGCTATGAATAAACCTGTAATAGAAATGACCACCAATCCAAATCAGGGGGAAAAGAGAAGAAGAAAAGTGTTGTTTTTTTCAAATTGCAATGGAAACATTTTGTGTTGGTTGGCCAAATTTGGTCGTTAAATTCTTGATTTTTTATTCTTTTCAAAGATTGTATAAATGGCTTTTAGAGATTGCTGATTACGATTTCGTATTAAAAATTTTTAATAAAAACAAAATGGTTTATCCAATATTGTGGTCGAGTATTCTGAATGTCATTTTTTTAAATATTGGTATAAGGGGGTTATCGAGGACGCTGATTTCGAATCTAGTGTCAAAAATTCAAAAAACAAAATGGTGGTTCATTGGAGTCAAAAGTTATTATTAAATGAGGCAAAAAAAGTTTTTTAAAAGTAATTCGTTTACATCCTTTTTAAAATAAAGGCTCCAACATACAAAAAATTCGTAAGGGCCTTATTTGTGCTTTTTTTTCTAAAACTTACCGTTTTCATAAAAATAAAGAGAAACTTCTAAAATTTTAATTTTTACCGCTATTTTTCATTATTATAGAAAATCTACAAGGAAAAAATTACTGACATTTTTCTGGTGTTTCACGATGCCATCTAGAAGTTTCGAACAGCAATTCAGCTTACTTAGAATTAATAGCTAACTATGTTGAAGAGCGTGAGGTAGCGTTCATTTCAGAATATAACTCACACTAAACGTCTAGTGACAGTGTTTCGATTGATACATAAACAATACGAGTTTGCAGAACCTTATTAGATGTTTAATTTATTAAAGTTTTCTCAAGGTTAATTAGTTCTGATGTTTAACAATACAGCTACTGTCTATTGTGAAAGAGTACAAAATGCCTATTATAGTACGGCGGTTAATGGACGATATTGTCACCAACCTTGCATTTTTTCTAGAGTATTCAGACTTTGTACAGTTGTAGTATATATCCCCAGCTTACTTTGTAACGTCTATCGAGCTCTCGTTAATTAGTACCATACCACCTTGCATACGATATCCCTACTCTCTCGTTCCCCACCACCGACGTAGCATCCAGCAGTGATCAAACCTTTATCAGTCCAACTGCACGATGCGAAAAGTTAGTTCAGCCCGGAACGGCTCACCGAGAGGTCGGTGTAGCTC
>JAAAKG020145914.1:0-10781 GCA_010014905.2 Druon quercuslanigerum
AAATATATTCTTTATTTTATATAAAATTTAATTATTATTTATTTTTTATAAAAAAAGTCTTATTTTAGGTCGAAAATTCCAATATTTTCTTGAACATTCGTCTTTTTGGATAAATAATTCGTCCTTTTGCATTGAAAATTCATTTTTCAGTCGAAGTTATCTTTTTTGTTTACGGGGTTCGTCCTTTATAATTTAAAAAAAATCTGCTATTATATTGTCGGTTTAAAATTCATTTTTTTTTATATTTAGTTACTTTGTTAAAAATGCAACTATTTTCTTCAAACTTATCTTTTGTGGTTAAAAATTTAATTACTTGCTTGAAAGTAGAACCATCTTTAAGAAAATTAAATTTTTTGTTGAAGATTTATCTTTTGGGTTGAAAATGAACTTTTTTGTTGAAAATTTATATTTTTAATTTAAAAATTCAACTGTTTCGTAGAAAATTAGCCTTGTTTATTAAAAAATTGTATTTATATTTTTGTATGAATGTTCAATTATTTGGTTGAAAATTAAATTTTGTTGTTGTTATTTTCTTGAAAATTAATTTATTCTATCTAAAAAATCTATTTTGTGGAAAATTTGATTGTTTTTTTAAAATAAAAATGTAACTATTTGGTTACGAATTAATTTCTTTGCTTGAAAATTCAATCATTTAGTTGAAAATTATTATTTTTTTAAATGAATTTAGTCAATAAAAAATATAACAATTCCATTGTTGTTTGTAAGGTGATATTTTTAATTTAAATTTAACTTTCTTAGTGTTTTGTCGAGAAATTGTCTTTTGGTCAAAAAATTATATTTTTGATTTAATATTCAAATTTTTAGTTCAATGTTGAACTCTAGTTTAAAATTTATGTTTTAAAAGACTCAATATTTTATTTGAAGATTTATCTCTTTTTTGTAAGTGTATCGATTTTGTTGAAAATTTATTTTTTCTTTAGTTGAGAATTAATTTTTTTAACTTAAAATGTGAATATTCCATTTTTGTTTGAAAATTGATATTCTTAATTAAAAATTCAGCTTCCTTAGTTAAAAATCAAACTATTTTATTTGAAAACTCACCTTTTTGGTTAAATTCAATTGGTTAAAACTCCTTTAAGTTTCTGTTGAAAGTTAATTTTGGACAATCATCATAAAATGTGATTTATTTTCAGGAATTCTACTCATTAAAATTGATCTTTTCTTGAAAATTAATTTATTCATTCTAAAAAATGTGTTTTGCTGAAAATTAGATTGTTTGTTTCCAATAAAAATGCAACTATTTGGTTAAAAATTAATTTCTTTGCTTGAAAATTCACCATTTAGTTCAAAATTATTTTTGTTTTTGAAAATTAATTTATTGAATAAAAAATGTAACAATTCTATTTTTGGTTGTAAGGTGATATTTTTAATTGAAAATTTAGCTTCCTTAGTTAAAAATTAAACTATTTTATTTAATATTTATTTTATTTTTATATTATATTATATATTATATTTATAATTTGTTTTATTTGATTATAAATGAACTTTTTGTTATTGAAAAATCATCTTTTCTGCTAGAAATTTTTTTTCTCGCCTTTTTTGGTTAAATTTAAGTGGTTAAAACTCTTTTTAGTTTCTGTTGAAAATCAATTTTTTAAACCGAAAATAAAAAGATTTAATTTCTGGTTAAAAGCTTACATTTTTTAGTTTATAATTCCACTATTTGGTTGAAAATTCTTCATTCAATAAAAAATTATCCTTTTGGATTGAAAATTAATTTTTTATGGTAGAAAACTTAACTATTCTATTTTTGACTAAAAATATATTCTTTATAAATTAATAATTCAACTACTTGTTTGAAGATTCGTCATTATTGGTAAAAAATAAAATTATTTCATTTGAATTGATCATTTTTGTTAAAATTAATTTTTTTGTGGTAAAATTCAACTATTTTGCAGAAAAATAGCCTTGTTTATTTAAAAATTGAATTAATATTTTTGTATGAATATTCAATTATTTGATTGAAAATTAAATTTTTTGTAAAATTGATCTTAAAATTGAAGAAATTTAAATGAGAAGAAAATCAATGTCTTTTTGTTATTTTCTTGAAAATTGATTTATTAATTTAAAAAAATGTATTTTGCTGAAAATTCGATTGTTTGTTTTCAATAAAAATTCAACTATTTGGTTAAAAATTAATTTCTTTGCTTGAAAATTCAATCATTTTGTTTTAAATTATTTTTTGGATGAAAATTAATTTATTGAATAAAAAATGTAACAATTCCATTTTTGGTTGTAAGTTGTTTTCTTTTTAATTTAAAATTTATCTTTCTTAGTTGAGAATTCAACTGTTCGGTTGAAAATGTACGTGTTTTGTCGAGAATTCGTCTTTTGGTCAAAAAATTATATTTTTGATTTAAAATTAAACTTTTTCGTTAAATTTTGAACTGTTTTGTTAAAAATTGATGTTTAAAAAGATTCAATATTTTATTTAAAGCTTAATCTCTTTTTTGAAAGTGTATCTATTTTGTTGAAAATTTATTTTTTCTTTAGTTGAGAATTAATTTTTTAAACTTAAAATGTGAATATTCCATTTTTGTTTGAAATTGTATATTTTTAATTGAAAATTCAGCTTTCTTAGTTAAAAATTAAACTATTTTAGTAAAAAATTAAATTATATGATTATAAATTTTGGTAAAAAATTAAACCACTTGTTTGAAAACTCGCCTTTTTTGGTTAAATTTAAGTGGTTAAAACTCTTTTTAGTTTGTGTTGACAATCAATTTTTTAAACCTTAAATAAAAAAATTTAATTTCTGGTTGAAAGCGCACATTTTTTAGTTTATAATTCCACTATTTGGTTAAAAATTCTTCTGTTATAAAAAAATTGTACTTTTAGATTGAAAATTAATTTTTTATGGTAGAAAACTTAACTATTCATTTTTGGTTGAAAATATATTCTTTTAAATTAATAATTTAACTACTTGTTTGGAGATACGTAATTGTTGCTAGAAAATAAAATTATTTGATCATTTTTGTTAAAAGTTCATTTTTGTTGTGGTGAAATTCAACTGTTTTGCAGAAAATTCGTCTTGTTGGTTTAAATTCCATTTGTCTTTTCTTTTTAGATTAAAAAATGAAATTTTGCTAAAAGTGCAATATATTTTGATGTTGAATAATAATTTTATAAAATAGAATCTGTTCTCCCATTTTCGCGAAAAGTCATCTTATTTTGCCTCTTTTAAGAGAATTTTGAGCCCTGCAGTCTGGAAAAGATTGACAAAACTAAAATCACACATTTTCCAGAATAAAACCATGAATATGATCAAAAACTATTTTTCTCTTGACTGACACGAAAGATTAGTCAAAGAGAATTGGACAAGAAGATATATGAGTAGCAGAGGTAAAATTTAGGCCGGACTGAGCGGATATTCCAAAGGCAATTTTAATTTTGACAACTCTGTGAAATGATCTACTATGACCTGAATGTCGGTCCACGCATGCATTCTGGCGTGTTTCCAGTTTTGAGAACGAGTCAAGTCAAGCCGAGTTGAGAAATGCGAAAATGCGATTTCTCAAGACTCGAAAAAGACATCCAATTGCCCATATTTACGAGGAAATGAGAACAATAGAGTCCCTTTTTTATTGCGAGGAATACAAAGTTGTAGCACTATAAAGTGGGAATGCTCAAGGTTCAACTCTGATGATATATACTTTTGATCGTTTTGCTCGATTGTATCCTGAGAGAGAGAGAGAGAGAGAGAGAGAGAGAGAGAGAGAGAGCGAGAGAGAGAGAGAGCAACTTAATTTATATATGCCATAATTTAAGAAAGCATGCTGCGATAATGCTTCCATAGCGACGCACATCTTTGGCATGATACGGCGCTTGGGTCGCCTGAATCTACAATTTTCGTTCGCAATATTGTTTGGGGAATTTAAAACTCTGACAAGGTAGTCAGATTAGCCAACAAATTTGCAATGAGTGACGCTTTTATGATATCGGCTCTCTACAATTTTGCCAAAATAATGGAAAATATTTCATACGGCCTCGAAGCGACATTTAACCTGATTCTAGTTTTTCGTCCCGATTCGACGTTATTATATTTAAACAAAATATCGAGTGATTAATGAGCAGATTTTTCAGCCAAAACATTCGCTCAGGAAAGGTTAAATATCACGATTTTTCACGTATTTTTTTTTTAATAGATATTATTTCGGTATCTAAGTTAATTTGATTTTTTTAACGATTTCAATTCCTGAGGCGTTTATTGCATTTTGAATAAAATATATCAGTTTTTAGCCAAGAAGATGATTCATTTTTTTATTACAAATGATAAAAAATTATAAAATTGAGAATTAGTTAAACTTTCTAGCCAAAAAGGCACATTTTCTTTAAAACAGTGGAATTTTAAATCAATATTATGAATTTTTAAGAAAAAAGTTAATTATAAACCAAATAGTTCGATTGAAGAAAAAAAAAATATTTTTACTTAGAAAGATGAAATTACAACCAAGTAGGTGAATTTTCAACAAAATCACTTAAATTTTAAACCAAAATTGTTGAATGTTTAACACAAAAAAAATGAATTTTCTTCAAAATAATTGAAATTCTAATCGAAAAATATTTTGATCAAAAATTTAATTTTGAAAGAAATAGTTCACTTTTCGACAAAAAATTTTAATTATTTATAAAAACTTTTAATCTCAACCATATAATGAATTTTTTCGACAAAAAAAGGAATTCTCAAGCCAAAAAGACACATTTCCTACTAAATAGTTGAATTATCACTTGAAAAATATGAATTTTCAACAAAAAAGTTAATTTTAAACCAAATAATGAGATTTTAAACAAAAAATATATTTTTTGCTCAAAAAGATAAATTTACAACTAATTAGTTAATTTTTTAACAAAATTATTTCAATTTTCGACCAAGATTGTTAATGTTTAACCAAGAAAAACGAATTTTCTAGAAAACAATTGAATTTTTAACCCTAAAGTATAACTTTTAATCATAAAAGTTAATTTAAAAAAATAGTTTATTTTAAAAAAAATTACCAAAACGTTAATTAATAATTAAATAGTTGAATTTTCAATAAAAAAATATAAATGAAAAAAGTTTGTTTTAGCCAAACCAACGAATTTTTTACAAAAAGTCGATATTTTCAACTGAAAAAAATGAATTTGTAACAAAAAAATGAATTTGTAACAAAAATATGAATTTTTAACCAAATTTGAATTTTTCTCCCAAATGATTTAATTGTCAAACCAAAAATATTAACGTTTAATTAAAAACCGTTGGGGTTTCAATAAAATGGAGGAATTTTTAAGCTAAAAAATTGATTTTTAATAAAAAATAAAACTTTAACAAAAAACAGTTTCATTTCTACCAACAAGTTGAATATTCTATTTAAAAATCCTAAACTTGAACCCAATTTAATAATTTTATTAATAATATTAATAATTAGTAATTTAATAATATATACTTTTTTTAAATTTATTATTAAATTTTCAAGCCAGAAAGACGTTTCCTTCAGAAGACATTTAAATTTAAAAAAAACTTTAACAAAAATATTAATTTTTAATCAAATTTGAATTTTCCACCAAAACGATTTAATTGTCAAACCAAAAATATTAACTTTCAATTAAAAACCTTTTGTTTTTCAATGAAATTGAGGAATTTTTAAGCTAAAAGATTGATTTTCAATCAAAAATAAAACTTTAACAAAAAATAGTTTCATTTCTACCAAAAAGTTGAATATTTTATTTAAAAGTCTCAAACTTTAACCAAATTTAATAATTTTATTCTTAATATTAATATTATTATGAATTTAATAATATATAATTTAAAAAAAATTTTTATTATTGAATTTTCAAGCCAAAAAGAAGTTTCTTTTAGAAGACATTTAACTTTTAAACAAAAAATTTTCAAATTCAATCAAAAAATTGTCAACAAGCACAAATTTCCGACTAAAAACTGTGACAATAACAAAATCGTTTAAATTTTTAAAATAAATCAATTGTCAACCAAAATATAGTCGTAAACTTTTGAATCAGAACAAGTAGCTTTCAGCAAGAAATAATGTAATTTTCTTATTTATTCTTAATAAATTTCTATTTTTTTTCTTATTTGTGTCAAAAATCCTGTCTCTGGAAAAGAGTTTTCTATGATTTTAAGAATTAAAATAATATTATCTGTCATTTTTTACGAACGAAAAACATAATTTTCTATGGAAAAAGTTTCAAGCTCACGAAAAATAATTATTTGAATAGTTTTTGTAATTGATTTTTTTTTTACTGACACTGCTTCGATTTTTTCAAGTTTTGAATTTGTGTGAATCAAGGCTTACTTTTTCGTTTTTTGTTAAAAAACATTTTTGAAAAATTGACAAGATTCAGAGACCTGAGTTAGCGAAATAAGGTACCTTAAGCGAAATAAACAAGAAAAAAGTTGATTTTTTTCAATACAAGGGAAAAGGGGGAATTTAGAAAAAAAGCGGAATAGAGAAAAATCTGAAACATTCTTTGTATACAGTCAGAAACTCGAATTTTTTCCACACAAAAGTAATAAAATTTAAAAAAAAATCCTTTTCGTTATTTATTTAACGAGTTCCATGTTTTTCCACTGTGACAATCTCTTTGGTGATAATCTAGGTAAATCAGGCTAATTGGTTTCCAGGGTCGAGGATCGTGAAAAGCGTTATTCTTTATTTGAATGCCGTGACGGAGTATATAATAAAAGCGATTTTTTTTGTCAGATTCTGTCACGCATTATGGCCCACCCAGTACATGTTTGGTCGGTGTATGTACTATACAAGAGGCGCTTGGTTCCGCTATGGCTGTGATGCTTCTCGACGCGGTCGCTCCACGAGGTCTCGAATTACCAGGGCCGCCGTGTAAACAAGCGACACACCCGCAACAATAACCATTGTAAACGCAATTCAGGAGAGCAACGAGTCGCGTTATCGTTGAAGGTGAAAACTCCACACTGCCCTTGTCACCGTAGCTCGAGCTAGTTTCTTACTCTCCTGGCTCGCTTACCACATTATTGCAAATTGCTACAAACTGCCCCATTATTATAGCTCGAGAACTTCTACCCACCAGATTATATACGAGGTCTGTCCGTAAAGTATCAGACCTTGCGTTGTTCTACCTTTGTACCTAGCTCTGCAAATTAAAGAGTGGTTGGGCCAATTTAAAAGTAGTCGCGCACCAATAGTCATACAACAGCAGTCGCGCGCCAATAGGCGTACCACAGCAGTCGCGCGCCAATAGTCGTACGACAGTAGCCGCGCGCCAATTGTCTTACGACGACGGCCGTACCGAGGGGCTATTCACTGAATAAACACCATAGTGACGACCAGAGATGTCTAAAGACGACCAATGACTTACTTACCATTGGGTAGCGTTCACATATTACGTAACGCGCATAGGGGGGTGGGGGGTCTGCTATCTATAGCGCAGCGCCTATATTAAAGTTATATACATTTACTATAGAAAAAGCGTTACGTATCTGGGGGAGGGGGGAGATTCGGCGATAGCAGGCATTACGATTTAGTTGTTTGGCTTCTTTTCTCGCAACATGGTCGCGAGCCTGAGACCGTTCTAATTTATTCTTTTGATTATTTATTACCCAGCATTACCACAGAAGTTAATAATTTTATGAAATTTTGTTACCTAATTGCATTAACCATACATGAGTATTAATTTGAATTAAAGAAAAGGAAACAATAAATAAAATTGCAGGGCTAGTAAAAAAATTCGTTATTATATTATTATTTTTAATTTAAAAAAAAAAAATTTAATTCAACCAAAGGAGATGGATGCTCAACAAAATAACTTTTTGATTTTTTACTACTGCACAGTTGCATTTTTAATCACCAAAAAAGATTAAGTTTGTATAAAATGATGAATTTCTATCAAAAGATGAATTTTTAACCAAAAAATATTTCAGTTAAATTCTCAACACCAAAATATGGTGTTAAAAAAAAAGTTGATTTTAAACCAAATAGTTGAATTTTATACGACACTATATGAATTATTAACCTTTTAAAAAAAGGTTTAATTTTCAATAAAAAAGGACAACTTTTTTACAAAAAAAGTAATTTTAAATGAAGTAAAATTTTTATTAAAAAAAAGATTTTAGTATTTAGTCAATATTTCTTGAATTCAACTAAAAATACTATTTATAATTTTTAAAGCTAGGAAGACGATTTTTTTAGAAGTCTGTTGAATTTTCAAAAAAAAAAAAGATTATTTAAATAGTTGAACTTTAAAGCTAAAAGACTGCTCTTTTTTAAAAATAGTTGAATTTACAAAAAAAAAAAATTATGAATAAGAAAGATGAATTTTCGATCAAGAAGGAAGAATTTAAAAAAAAAGTTAACATTCTGGCCAAAAAAGATGAATTTTCAGTAAAAAAGGACGAATTTTCCATTAAAAAATTTTATTTTCTGACGAAAAAAAGTATTTTATCAAAAGGTTCATTTTTTAATCAGAAATATGACTTTTGAAACAAAGAATTTTAATTTTTCAATACAAAAGGAAAGATTTCGTATTTAAAGTAGTTTAATTCCCGACAAAAACATGAATTTGAACAAAAAGTTAATTTTGAAATAAGAAAGATGAATTTTAAACTTAAAAACCCGTGCAGAAATTTCCCCATCTTTCCATATTTAAAGTTGGGTTCCGATGGGGTCCCTATCAGAATATCTAATCTTGAAAAAAAACTAGTTGGGGCCCCTATCAGAATATCTAATCTTGAAAAAAACTAGTTGGGGCCCCTATCAGAATATCTAGTCCAGGAAAAACTAGTTGGGGCCCCTATCAGAATATCTAGTCCAGAAAAAAACTAGTTGGGGCCCCTATCAGAATATCTAGTCTAAAAAAAAACTACTTGGGCCCCCTATCAGAATATCTAGTCCGTAAAAAAAACTAGTTGGGGCCCCTATTAGAATATCTAGTCTAGAAAAAAGTGGTTGTGGCCCCTATCACAATATCAAGTCTAGAAAAAACTGATCAGTGCCCTATTAGGTTCTAGTGAGTCCTGTTGTTTTTGTAAAGAAATAAATTCCATCTCTATGAAAGATCATAAATGTACAGAAAAAATTACATTTCCTATCATTGTAAAAAGTAGTCTACAACGGGGAAAAACGAAATATTACAGAAAGAAAAATTTCAATCGATTTAAATACCTTTTTCTTAATATCAATTAAATATTTAAGTCAATTAAATATTCATCAAGTAATAGAAGAGGTCTCGACGGGGCCCTACCAATCATCGGGCGGTAAAAGGGCACTCTTGTTAGGGTCTGCTCAGAAATTCTACCTAGAACCTAGCTAAAACATCATTACAGAACTAGTCAGGCCCTCTCCACTTTCCTGACCAGCGCCTGATAAGAATTAGGGAAATCTATCCAGGGCCCTACTAAACCCCGATCAGAATGTCTACATGAGTTATATTAAAAAATATATAAAAGTCGTTTTTTAAGCGGAAAGTGAAACTAGTTAATGATAAGTAATCAAAGCCGTTGGGAAACAAGTCGAATGTTTGATCTGCACGAAGATACGTTTTTCTTTGATAGAAACTCGTGCATGGCACTACCTTCTTTCACTCGGTTCGTGTATTCAGAAATTGATAGTCTCGGTCCATTGATTGGACAAATCCGTACCTCATATTTAATACAGAAACTCGTTTCAAAAAGCCAGCATTCAGCAAAGTGATTGTTGCAATTCCGATTGCTAGTTTGTGTACGACTCAAACAGTCAAAAGGATTTCGCTTTGCCACGAACACAGTTGCTGTCATTTATCGTGACAGAAGTATGACGCATCCGACAATGTAAATAATTCAAGGCTCAATTACGCAAATTGCGAGTCGGCGCCCCGTTTTTGACCCCTCCCCCTCCCCCTCCCTCGAAAACGTTACGCGCCGTTTGATTCCGCCATATAGAACTGCAGACCCCTCGCCCTCACCCTCGCCCATACCGCACTCGCTAATAACTAGTTTCGCGCTCTCTACCAGGAAAAAAAAAGGAATTCGTGAAAAATCGTAATTTACCGGGCTTGAAATGTTTCCCACTTTGGTGATGTAAAGTATGTGCGTTGCCATTATTTCTTCGATCCGTCTAATTCGTTTCGGTACGGAAATGAGAAAAACACCTTTCACACCGCGGTTACGCGCAATTTATGGGTTCAACTTCTTAGTTTTTGCTCCTTTGGACTAAGGTCGTTTTAATCAAACTGGCGCTTGCTGTGCGATTCAACTTACAGAAAATTACTTTTAGCTTTTAAGACCTGAGATCTCGCAGACAGCTGTTTCTATTGATATTTGACTAAATCAGCGAAGAAAGATTTTTTAAAACGGTTTTGAAATTGCCTCCTTGAAAAGAGACCAAGATCATAATTAAATATTGACTGCTTCTCGAGTTATCATAAAAAATGTGAATTCGTGCGCAGGACCAAAATCGGTCCTTCGAGCCGCATTCGATCATCTATCTTCTGTTAACTCGTAGGAAATAGGAGAGAGAAGACTGCGGTCGAAAATTATTTTTCAAAAAGGGCACCCTATCTTTTAGTAATTTATTAAATTCAATGCATTTTTTGAATGTTAACAAAAAATTTTCCTAACCTTATCTTCCGATTATTTTATCTTCAATTTCTCAGATCGGCCTTTTTTTGATCTGATGCTTTGGAAAAATGGCGTGTTGAATGTAAAATGAAAGGAAAGATGATCGAAGTGTAATCCAGCATTAAAATGTTGTCACAGGCTTAAGATGGTTACAGTCCAACATGTCGAAGACATTTTTGGTTAGAGTTGGATTTTC
>JAAAKG020145915.1:0-32702 GCA_010014905.2 Druon quercuslanigerum
AAATTAATCTTTCTGTTGAAATTTTTTTTTAGTTGAAACTTCATCTTTTTGGTTTAAAAATCTTAAATTCTATAGAAAATTCATCTTTTTGTTAGTAAATCAATCTTTTTGTTTCAAAATTTAGCTTTTTTAGTTGAATATTCATCTTTTTCCTTAAGAATTTTGGATCTTTTCTACATATTCATCTTTTTGGGAGTAAATTAATCTTTTTAATTGTAGATCTATTTTTTAGTTAAAACATTAACTTTACTTTTTGGCTAAGAACTTATTGAATTTGATTAAAAATTCGCTTTTTGTTGTTACAAATTAATTTTTTGATAAGAGACCCTTCAAGTATTACGTAATGTTTGTACGCTTACTATAGACAAAGTGTTCCGTAGGGGGAGGGGGTCAAAAATATCAAGGAAACGAGTAACGTAATACTTAAAAGGTCCTTAATTAAAAATGTACCCATTCAATTTTAGGTCGAATTTGTGTCATTTTTATAAAATGGTGCAAGGAGGTTCAAATATCACAACAAAAGACAACCAATATGGAATTTATAATATTATTCTCACTTTTCATAATTTTTCCGAACCGCAGAACTTCCGATTGCCAATCGGCTGCTTTTCCAATTGAGCTATTAAAGAGATCGAAGAAAAATTGCTTTTGAGAACTATGCTCTATCTAAGTACTATTCCTATCTCACGGAAAAGCATCCGACTGGTAGTCGGAAGTTCTGTGGTTCGATTCCTAGTGGAGCGAAAGTGAGAAGATATTTTTTCAAAAAAATTTAATTGAAAAAGTTATTAGTAAACTTACAAATTAGTGCAATTTAGTAGTTCTGAGTAAAGGAATTTTGTATCGTTACAATAACTCGTAACTATATTTTTCAACAGATGTCTATTATATACCGCCAATCCACTATCAGCCTAATTACTTTATAGTGCGTAGAAGAAGAGGAGTTCCGGAAAAGTGGGGAGAAATGATGGAGATTAACGGCGTTCTAACGATGGTTGAATCACATACAGCAAGAGATGGTAATTCAAAAACTAAGACATAATTTTTAAATAATACTAGAGAACTCTTTACAGAAATACTAGTGTTTTCTTGATTATAGTGTTTTACACACTTGCATCGCGAATAACTATTATCTTACACACATTAAAGTGCCTGGAAATTTTAACATGGAAAAAAATCTGGGCAGAGTGGGATACCAGATACTGTGAAGTGAATGTTTTCCGCGTGGGCTAAGCCTCTATCGGTTCGAGTGTGGGAGTTATCAAGACAACATTGATTCTGTGCGTGCGGTAGCACAGTGTTCCAACACAGAGAGCGCGTGCTGTTCCATGCTGATATGCCAGCAGGTCGAAAGAAGCGTGACACGATGCATTCTACTAGCTAGACTCAATATTCCGAACTGCTGGCATACCAGAATCGAACAGAATGCGCTCTCTGTGTTGGATTGTTCTGCTCCCGCATGCAGTGAATTAATGTTTTCGTGACGCTCGTGCGCCGTGCATTAGCTGTCTGAATGGGGCGGGACCCCGAAGAAGTTTACTTCCATATTTCGGTTTTCGAACCGATATACGTTCATCCCACGCGGACAATATTTTTCGTGAAGCAAACGATTTTTTAAATGGTTGAACTTAGTTATTGACTATATTTTTGCTACACAATCAGTGAATCCTAAAATAGCGGAACCTCGATGGGCTGATGATCTGATGTGCGACAGACCCGACGGTGCGTCTACGGAACATATTGCGACATATTGGGATAATATGTGGCTCCCGAACCGACTGATCCCTCGAAATATAGAAGATCTATGTAGGTGTTGTAAAAATTATAATAAAATCAAAAACAAAGCTACTATAGATTTGTGCCTAAAGTGTCCAGCTTTTTCAAATTAAAAATCTCTAAAAATTAGTTTTGATCCCAGGTCAATTTTAGGACTAATATTCAATTTTTGTGGAAATAGATTGCGTGCCTATTAATGGTTCTAAAAATTTGTATATTTTCCCTTTCAGTGGAGATTATTTACCATGGTTAGTTTCTACATGATTTGGCTCCCCATGCGGATTTTTTCCACCTGTGAGTTCTTCTGGTCGGGAATGCGCTGGAGCACAAACGAATGAAGGTGTAGGAAAATGCGCGAGTTTGTAAAAATAATGTTGTTGAATAAATTGAATTTATTCTAGTCCTTATATGACTCATTCCGAAACTTTCACCCTCGTCTGACTGAAAGTTTATTTGATCGCCGATGTAATAATACTTTATTTTATATTTGTCTTTAAGGCGTTGAAGTCTAGTCCCGTCTGATAAACCAGATATAATTATATTTAAAATTTTTGATATTTTTGGTGTTTGGAAAATTAAATCAAAATATACATATTTAAAAAGTATCAAATCTGCAATTCAAAACTTTTGATTGAAACCTTCAATAAAAAATTTTCTTATTTTAAGGGAACTCGAGGGTTTAGAATTTGAAATTCTTTTATTTTCAACAGAAAGTTTATATATTTTCATTTGGAAACATAATTCAGTCGCTTTAAATGACACTGTAAATTTGAAGAAATTACTTTTTTTTAAATTGGCACGATATAAATAAAAAGTGTTTAACTTCAAATGTTTTGCGTTTATAAATTTAAAAAAATGTACTGTTGAGCCATTTTCACTACTAAAAAGCTAAAAATGTGACCTTTATTATTATCAAAGGCTCCTCATTTTAAGTTACCTAATCTTCTAGGCTTTGAAAAGCTCGTGACGCGGCAGCTGATTTTGCTTGCAGCGGCGTGATTGTCACTGTTCGTTTAACCTTCGCTCCCACTTCTGGGTCAAATTGACCCGTACCTCGCGTTTGGTTGCGTATACCTTTTTCAAAAAATTTTTTTTTCAAAATTTTTTTTTTGTTAATAAATTATCTTTTCGATTTTTTTAACTTATCCCACCAAATTTCGCAATAGTTCTAGTATATGTGTAATTTTTTCAAATGAATTGGTTAAGCCGTTTTGAGATGATAGCCGATCAAAAATGTGGTCTGGTCAATTTGACCCGGTATAGGGAACTCGATTGAAAAAATATGTGTAGGGAGGGAAGGTTAAATTCAGAGTTTAATCAAAATTTAAACCCTGTGCTTCTTTGAATAAATTTCAAACGTTACATTTTCGGTTTTTAAATAGCAAATTTCTGCCTTTCCAATTTCTATCAAAACAGAAATCACTTTTTGTCAAAAAAAAGAAAATCTCAAGCATTTCATTATAATAATGATCAGTGCACAGTTTTCCTTATCATTTGTTATTAAAAGAATGGTCGTGAGTTGAAACATAAAAGCAATGTTTTCTTCTCAAACAGTACAAGACATGATATTGCTGCTTTAAAAGACAAGCTTACAGAGCAAGTCTAACTGCAAAGCCAAAAGATGATATTCTAACATCTGAATCACTTTTTAATTGGGGTGAAAATCCTTTCAAAAATATTAGTGTCTTTTACTTTGAAAATGTTTAATGGTAAAATGTAATTTTTGGATTTTCCATTATTTATTATGATGACGAAATTTTTATTTACGATTGTTCAAGCAAATTCAAAAACTTTTTATGATAATCTTATAGGGCACTCATCAGTCTACATTTTTCTTCTCTTGATTTTGTTTATATCGTGCGTTATTTCGTAAATTCTATAACTTTGGTAATTTTTAGTTTTATTAAGAAAAGACATTAGTATACATTCTTCAAATTTTTGAATACTACGAATATCTGTACAGTGAATTTTTGAATGATGAAAAAAGTGGTCTAAAAAATATTCAAAATGCGCTCACTTTTTACATTTTTACCCAAAATGGCTGGCCAAAGACACACTGGCAGACACATTAGTAAAAAACCCTGTTTTTCGGATTCAGGGGATCTCAAAACGTGGATATTTGACAAGAACTGGGGGGGGGGGGTCAAATTTTACACAAATCTAACACCTTCTCTGATGAGAATGCAAAAAACTGAACAACTTTTTGATGTATAAAATCATATAGTAATAAATTTTCAATACGATGGTGTTCACAATTACAAGGAAAAAGACAATTCTTCTATTCATTGGCATTCAAGTTGAATATCGGCTTAACATTATTGTTAAAAAATTATTCCTGTATCAGTGTGAGAAAAATATTTTTTATGGTGTTACTACAGCCGTAAAAATATAAAATTTAATTAGTCGCTATCACCACTGGCAAAATCCGTATTTTTAAATGACCAAATGCGAACAAAATGCACACAAATAATTGCTGTAACAGAAACCGAAAAATCAAAGTTGTCAAAAGAAAACAAAACTAACAAAAATGCTTATTCCCGAATTTTTTAAATTATCCTAAGGCCCAGTACATTAAAAAATGGATCACTCATCCAAAATTACCGGCCAGTTTTGTAAATTCAATAGTTTTCGAAATTTGAGCAAAAAATGGAAGAACAAAAGTATTTAAGGAACTGTACTCTCATTTCCCTCTGATTATTTGCAGGAAAAAGTTGCT
Source organism: Druon quercuslanigerum (assembly GCA_010014905.2). Taxonomy (NCBI): domain Eukaryota; kingdom Metazoa; phylum Arthropoda; class Insecta; order Hymenoptera; family Cynipidae; genus Druon; species Druon quercuslanigerum. Next base: position 4,493 of record JAAAKG020145915.1, read on the forward strand.
TTGTCTTCTTTTGATTTGTTGAATTCTAATTTTAATAATGTTCTCAATTAACTTTAGTGGGTAATGATTTAGAAAAAGGATATTCCTAACAATATTCAAATTTCATTTGTGAAATGATGCATGTGACAAATTAGAATTTAACAAATCAGAGGCAGACAAACCAATATTTTGCCTGCAGATAATCAGATGGAATTGAGAGAGTATAGTTCCTTTAATAATATTGTTCTTCCATGTCTTGAGAAAATTTCGAAAACTATTGAATCTATGTTAAAAAAGTTTAAGATTCATACTATCTTCCGTATACCATTTAAAATGGATTCAACAATTACTTTTTGCAAAGATCCTTTGGATAAATTTGAAAAGGATGGTGTTGTCTACGAGATCACTTACAGGATTTGTGAAATGACTTACCACGGTGAGGCTAAATAATTTTATATGAAAATTTCGAGGACCCCAAGTTACGAGTGGGATGTTTTCATAAATGGTTCCTATAATAAATTTTTCATGAACTTGAAATGATCCCCTGAGCCGTTTTTTTTATTCGTGAAAAATTCATTAAAATGACTACGTATAATAACTTAAACTCTAAATAATCTGGTACAACCATGTGATACGAGCTGGAAAAAGTATATAAGCATGTTAAAGTACTTTAAAATCATTATTAAAATAGTAATATGAATGGTTTATTTGAATATATTTCAATAATTACTCAAAACTAGCCGTATTTACTAAAATTATAAAATAAGTTTTATTTGAAAAAACGAACTTACAAGTTATTGCACGTACTTACAGTTTGAGTATATTTATCAAGTAAATTAGCACGTTTTAAACTGAAGAAAACTTACAGTTACATAATATTCAATGAAAATATATCATAATTCATTAAGGTAAACAACAAAAATTGAAAGTAAATGGATTTGTGAATTTCTTACTTTAAATGTGTGTAAATTAAAGGTGTCTATTATTATATTCGCGAACAGCTTTGAGTAGATTTTCTGTATACTTAGAATATGTCTTTTTCAGTTTATACTTAATCCACATTTCTTAAAGTTTGCATGAGCTGATTCCACAGCTTGCTCCGAGTACAACCCCAATCCTTTCTTTTATTTCTCACAAAAATCTTCAGTAACAAAAAACCGACGTGAACTTTCGGAGTTCCTATTATTTCTAAATCTAAATAACTTTTTTTTTAAATGACGATCTTGTCAAGGTAATCTGATTTCAAATCATTTAAAAGACAAGAATCTGCCACCTCTTTTGAATGCGTCAAAACATGTGAGAAATTGCATAGAAGAAAAATTACAGGTTGTTATGCAAATTTCACGTAAAACATCCACTTCGTTTCATAATGTTTCACATGAATTTTCATTAAATCCTGCACTTCCACATAAGATTTCTCGGCACTTTTTAGCCCACTTTTCACAAATTTGTTCAAATTTTTTGCACATACTACTCAATAAAGTATTTATATCTCCGATCAAAAATGTAACTCAGGCGGTGCAAACAAGTCAATAATTTACTTTTCTTCGTGTGACGAAATTATCGGAAAATTGCAACAATTTTTGAAATTTATACAGTGTCATTTTTTATCTCCATTTGCTTTCCAAGCTTATGAGCGGTACACCAATTTCACGGGTACGCGAACGGCTGTGAGACATCAGACCAATTAATATATTCAATAATTTTAGATCCGCTGAAACTTTACTTTCGAAGTTCTTTAGATTTAGTGAGTCCCACAAAACTGATAAATTATAATAATTTTCTTGAGGAGGTTGAGTTACACCTATCGAAAATAATGGATTGACACCAGAATTTTTAAAATTCTTGGCAACTATTCCTTCATTATAACTTTGCCGTTTCTTCTTGCTTGCACCAATATTAAGAACTGAAATTTCATAAATTTTTTATTTTCTTTTACTTTCTCTACTTGTGATGTGCTTATGATCGATTTTTTAGGTATGGTAATAACAGGTTTACCTTTTGACCCTCATCGGCTATATTCGATATATTTATAATAGGTTTTCATTTCAAACCTTATTTGATTGACTGCTCAAGACTGTCCAAGCACCAACACTCGATCTGCCGACCTTCTCTGACCATGAAAACAAGGCCCCGTTTGCTTTCCGTCTGAGTGCGAACATTATTTCGTGCAGATGTGCATCGAGTCTTCTCAAAAGCAGCAAAGTGATGGGAGGTTTACAAAACCCTCTCGCTCGCCTGGATCAAAGTTAAGGAGATTCTTCGTCAGAAATATTTAACCCACACCACACTAATGCGTTTAAACGCACAGATCCACTCACGCAATCAAGAGTGAAAAGGAACATGTGGCCGTATTTCTCCAACAAAAGTACATGCTGGCTCTGCGACTTCATCGCTATTTACATGCAATTATCATGCATACTGAGATTTTGTTTCGGATCATGTTGGCATACCTACTTTATCAGTTGGAGTTACACTTTTGATAGAAGCTTTTACTTCATTATGCTCAATTTTTTATTTGGAACAAAACGTATGAAATTTTGTTGAGCATTCTTTTTCTGCTGTATCAGGTCGCAAAATGCGAACCGTGCTGTCCACTTTTTTAGCGCCACACTGCGCATATGTATAGTGTGTCAATTCGGCGTGTTTGTAGCAAAAAAACTTTCCTCTTATTTGTATACGTTTATTAAATCAACTATTTGCTCATTCGAGCATTTTTTGGCCGGACCTTGTTACTTTCGTCCTATTTTCATTTTTGCAAACAGCATGCACTAAAATCAATGAAGCTAGATTTTTTTTGTTTACGAGGGCTGGTGAAAAACGTTCTTATAACAGACCAAAAATGGTCTGCACTTTGCGGTAGTGTGGGTATATTGAGAGCATCGCTACAATGATTTTAATACATATGCGTATATACACTAAGATCTTAATTTGATCATTATAATGATGCTACCAACGACCTACTAAGAAACACCACCCTTTATACTTGGAACAATCCCCCCTCCCCGGAACCGCTTTCGCATTACTTCAGGGGGGCGCCGTTCTTCAGCTGTGTCTCGGCTCTCCTATTATGTCCCAAGTTGGGCTTCCTCTGCAGGTCTGAACTTCTAATAGGACCTGATTGTCTTTGCTGATAGTCTGTCATGGGCTTCTCTTCCTTTCCGGCGTAGAGGTGGTACTGCGGCCCTCTTACGGTCTGGGCTCTCACAACTTGCTGCCATATGGCAAAAGCCTAGGCAGCAGTAGCACCGTAGCGTCTTCGTCTTCTTGCGCCATCGAGAGGACACCCATCCCACCTTCAGGTGTCCTGTGCAAAAAACTCTCGCCGCTATCTCTTCTGCTAGCTCCACGAAAACCTTGAGGTTGCCTTTGAAGGGTCTTTTCTTCAGAAATGTATTTGTGATGAATGGAAAGCTTACACGTTCCTAAATGCTGCGTATCTTAGGAGATCACTTTTCAATGGTTGTTATAGACTTATAAAATGGTGGCTACGAATAAACACTTTTAATCACCCGTTTGGTAAAACAGTAGCGCCTTAACTCTATAGCCGGAGCGTCAGCGTGTTCGATTCTTACTGCCTGAACTTTTTTTATGTTTCATTTATTAAAATGTTACTTATGATTTTTTTTGTAATTTTTTGTAATATTAAAGGTAATTTAACATAAAGAACACAATATCCAATTTGAAAATTTCTCATTTTTAGGAATTTTATGGAAATAATAAACTATAAACTATAAAAATTTTAGTTCATTTATCATAATTTTATAGGTAAATTACCATAAATTACGCTAAATTGAATTTTTTAAATTTTTATAATTTTCTCGACATTTCTGAAAATTTTTGGTAACTTGTGTTAATATTAAAGGTAATTTATGTTCACTCAACGTAAACTTGCCAAAATTCAGTTTAAAAATGTGTATATATTTTCGATAATTTATAGAATTTATCGGCTATCTATGGTTATTTTACAGGAAAATATGGTAAATTACCGTAAACTATCCAAAATTACTTATAATTCATAATAACTTATGAAGTTTTTTAGTAAGTTATAATAATATTACAGGTAATTAATGGTAATGATATGGAGCAAACTTATTTATGCTCGCTACTTCTCGGGTCTATACACACTATACTTCATTGCCCAAAATACTGATACTGACATTTGATACAACAGTGATTTTCAAAAATCTAGAAGACGTGATGAAATTGTACGATCCCCTATGTAAAGTTCTAATACCTCACATTAATGTGGAAAATAGTTTGTTTGATCAACTTAAAACTGTTTCAAGAAGAAAAAAAATGCCAATGAAATAAAATCATGTGTTTTTAGAATGATAAATATCAAGCCAAATATGATCCCTGTGAAGTTGTATCCCCGATAATACAAATATAATTTTTTTTTTAGTTTTCTGGATACCTATTTCATAGTTATTCAGTTCTTTATATGATTATGGAATTGCTCTGATTTACAGAAAAAACTGAGGTTTCCATTGGAACCCATTTTTGATTCCAAAGGAGCTAGAACAAAAATGAACCCCACTTGCTGGAAATGAAAACAAAACAATAAACGAGCTCTAAATGATGCCACGCTTGGGGTTTGAAAGGACCTCAATTCTGAATAAGCCTATTTCCAAAGAACCTATTTTTTTCTTTGTACACTTGGACATTATGTTTAAATAATAACACAATATTTACCATGAGGCACACATGTAATCGAACTCTGATGAACATATTTTAATGAGGATAATGAAAGTACAAAATATTATCGCAATTAAACATATATAATGAATTGATAAATATCATTAGCAGGTTATGTAACCAATATATACATATAAAGGCTTATTCATATGCATGAAACTTTTTGTCGTAAGTCATCAGCAGGGTTCCCAATCTTGGGAAGTTTTTAAACTGCGTTTGCGTCGCGTCGACAACCTGATTGGTTACTGTTAACGCGCAAATTTTGAATTTTATAAATATTCACAATTAATATGTTCAAGAAATAATTGTCGAGAAATGCCCGAAAAGAATTGTCCTCATCCTAAAATAAGATTTTGGAGTGAATTAAGAATAATTCATTACTGCACTAATAAATGTTATATCATACATTTTTTTAATAACTTGAGGAAGGCCTGAATTACTGAAGTAATTTAAGTTCATGAATCAGACCAGCAATTATTTTATTTATTATTTGAGCTTTAAAAAATCAAATATTGCAATAAAAGATTCTTCATTTAAGTTTAAAATGCTTTTTGTTGTTAAAAATAAAAATAATGGGTTAAAACTTAAATTAAATTTGTTTCTAAAATAAATATGTTTTTTTATCCAAAAAATTAGTTTTTTTTTTTTACTGAAAATTTAACGGTTCCATTTTGGGTAAAAACTAATCTTTTTTATTTCAAAATTCAGCCATTTGTATCAAAATTTATCTACTATAGTTAAAAATTCAACTCTTTCATTACGGATTAATTTTTTGAAACCTTCATTTTTGTAGAGAATTAATCTTTGTAGTATTGTTTCTAAAATAAATCTGTTTTTTTATCTGAAAAATCAATTTTTTTAAATGAAAATTTAACGATTTCATTTTTGGTTAAAAACTGATATTTTTTGGTTTAAAATTCATATTTTCGTCGAGAATTCAAGTATTCCAGCTAAATGTTCATTACTTTATTAAAAAATTTTTTTTTGTTAAAAAGAAAACATACTGCACATTTTTTTTAATCTCGGAAAAATTGGACAAATTTTAGTGAAACTCTGGACCTTATTTCTAATTACAACATTATGAAATTTTTTTCAAGGAATCTGTATTATCATTTTAGAGAATAACAGATTCTCTAAACGTCTTGACATGCTAGATTTTTTCTGGGAAAAGATCTACTTTCGCTCCACTAGTTAACGAAAACATTTAATTTAATTACGTGAAATTTTCTTTTCATTTTAAAAGATCTTCCAAATTTTTAAATAAAAAAAGAAACTTATTTTTGTGCGTTAGAAAGTTAGCGTTAAATTTATTTTTTCATTCTGAAAGATATTTCAAAGTTTTCCTAAAATTGATTTTTTTATTTTAAGGAACTTATAAAATTTTAGGGAAATTCAATTTTTTACTTTCATAAAAAAAGTTGTCGTGAAATTTACTTTTTGAATTTAATCCAAAAAAACCAAAAAAAAAGTTGTTTTTAACAAAAGAGTAACTCTAAACCAAGCAATTAAGTCTTTATTCAAAAAAAAAGAATTCATGTCGAAAAATGTAGTAGTTAAATTTAAACAAAAGTATATTAACATTTTTATTTTAAAAACTTTGAATTTCAATCGCAAAAACGAATTTTCAATCAGATATTTCAAATTTTCAATTAAAAAATGTATTTCAACAAATAAAAGCGAACTCGATAAATATATAATAAATTTTAATCAATAAAATAATATATAACTATACTTTTATAAATGAGGATTCATTTTTATTCAATTTATTAATACAATTTTAAAAAATTAAGCATAAGCTTGCAAAAATGCCCTGACATAAAAAATGTTTTCAGATATTTCCAGGTTTTTTCAGATATATAAGTAGTAGCTGACAATTCGACGGTTTCCAGGTTTTCTAGATCGGGTAGACTAGGGTGGTCAAAGAATGCATTGAAAATTTTTTTACTTCATTGTTATGTATTCAGAAATGAATTTCTTTTTCTTATTGTATATTATATAAAAAAATAAAAAAAACATTGTTAAATTTTGTAACAATTTTTAATAGTGCAGCAAAAAATATGTAAACCATCCATGCTCAATTTAAAGGAAATTCAAAAAAAAATTGTATAAACCAGATTAGCAGAATTTACTGTTACTTGAAATGATTCCATATTACGTTTAATTCAGAAAATACGATTTAAAAACTGATTTAGGAAAAATAATTGTTTGAGCAAATTATATTTGTTTTAAACAATTAAAAAATTCCTAGGACTTCCCTTGCAGAGTAATCATTTTTTTGCAATTTTGGAATTGTCACCTAATTTTCATTTATCTGAAAAGATGGAAATATCTGGGATATTTTTAAAGCCGAATTTGTTTCGAAAATAAATCTATTTATTTATCTGGAATATTAAACTGTAACTGCAAATTTGCTCATTCCATTTTGGTTGAAAATAGTATTTTTTAGTTCATAATTCAGCTGTTTGTATCGAAATTGATCTATTATAGTTGAAAATTCGAATGTTTGATTGAGGATTATTTTTTTTTTCTTATCCTTCTTTTTGGTGAAAAACTTCATCTTTCTGGTGTAGAAGATTTATATTTTGGTTTGAAAGATCAAGTAAGGTAGTGAAATATTATTCATTTACGTTCACGTAATGGGTGGAAATTTAAAATGAATTTATTTGTAAAATAAATCTGTTTTTTTATTTGTAAAATTAATCTTTTTAACTACAAATTAATTTATTCAATTTTCGGTTAAAAACTGATATTTTTGAGTTCAAAATTCATCTATTTTTGTATCAAAATTGATCATTCTTAGTTGAAAATTCAACTGTTGGATTGAGACTTCTTGTTTTTTTAATCGTCTTTTTGGTAGATAATTAATCTTGGTTGTAGAAAATTCATATTTTGTTCAATAATTCATGTATTCCAGTGAAATAGACTACACTTCATTTTAAAATTCTTATTTTTGTTTGAAAATAAAACTACTAGGCACTTGTCTTTAATCCCTTAAAAGTTCGGCACATTTCGATGAAACCCTGGGCCATGATTTCAAATGTTCGAAAATCCTAATTTCCCCATGTTCACCAAATGGGATTTTGAAGTTCTCTGTGGCACGTGTTAATATTTGAATTAAAAATAAATGGATATATTTCCTCCGTAAATGGAAACTTGCAGGGGGTGACTCACCTTGTAGCTATCAAATCGTTTTTTGGACACCCTAGAAGATTTTCGGAGTAGGTATAAATTTGTATTTTCAATGCTATCCTACATAATTGAAAAAAACTTTTTGACTCATTAAGGGATCAGAAATCGATTACCAATATAGAATTATATAGATATAGATTACCATAGAAGATTTGACACTGACATACTAGCCTGGCCAGAAGTTAAATAGAAGCTTGTGATAAACAGGAAAAAGACACATTTTCTTGAAAATAAAATTATCAACATAGAGCACTAATATTATTATTTCTGTCTTCTTTTCCCTAATAAATACACAGAGATCCATATCAGTTGAAATAAAGCCTAGCTCCATCTTGGCAAATATAAATTTATCGTTCCACTTCTTAGGACTGATTTTAAGATCATACAGAGACTTTTTAAATTTCCAAACATGCTTCTTTTTGACTATTGACAAAAAATATCTGATTAATTGTAACCTAGATACCGATGCATAGGCCTCCCTTAACTCGAATGTATTTCTATCCTTGAAACCCCTAATAACTAACTTGCTTTTAAATTTGGTCTTTCTTGACTCCTTGAGACAATAATTCTATCATCCATAACCGCACCAATGTTCCTGGCCTATCAAACAGAGGAACAATCCCTTTATGCGATACTTGGGGACAGAGATATAAAGAAAGAGACCAAAATGCTATCCCTAATAATTACCATGTTTCCATACTGCAGGGTAGATGCTATTGCGGATTTTGTATCCCAAAGCGTGGAATTTTTTTTCGTCGTCCATGTGCTATGCATCAGGCAAGGTGGACGGCAAAAGCCATTTACTGCCTAAAAATGTTTCTAATGCGAAAGGAATGCCACATGTATACTACAAAAGAATCTGCTTGTAGGCAGATTTGCGTTTTTCTGATATTGATTCACATTAAATACTGGGTTGAAGACCCACGAGCAGACAAAGCACCGTTCCAGGATCTGCAATTAATAAAAGACCTGCACCTCTATGCCGAAGAAGATGAGAAAATTTTTGAGATCCTCTTAAACAAAATAAGAAACCACTTGTGGTACTTGACTCCACAAACAGCAGCGTAAGCCTTTTTTGTCGATGAACTAGTGCCAGAAAAGAAAAATTGGATGCGAAAAGCTTTGGAAAGGGAAGACCAGCATCCGGAAAACTTAAAGCGTCTGCCAGTATCTTCCAGCCACGAGATTCTCGCCAAGAATATCGACGATTTTATCTCAAAAAAATCAACAGATTTCTTTACTCGCTTTCAAATTAACACTTCCTTTCTCAGCAAAGACGCGAATCTTTGGAAAACTGCTGTAGAATATCAGCAAGGTGCGACTGTAGTCAGGAAATTGAAAGTGGTCAACGACGTAGCAGAACTTCTCTTCTTCTCTTCTTACTAGAGCAGAACTTCTCTTCATACTAGAGACGAAAGTCAGAAACAATACTTACTACGAGTGGTAACAGAGAACTGGAAGCAATTTCCTGACTGAAGTAACTCTATCTTGTCCAGTGAGATGTTATAATCATCGACGAGACGTATTTTCTCCCGGGAAGGAGGAGGGGGGAGCTAATATTAAAATATTTTTAATTCCAAATTATTCTTTTAAGCTTTGCAATAAATTTCTTTTTGTAATTAAAAACAAAACTTTTACAAGTCATTTACAGACCTAGTCCTGTCACTTACTTTTGATTATTGCATCCTTTGTTTCTGTCTCTTTTGTATAATAGCTTTTTTGTTTTAATTATTTTTCTTAACATTGGGACAAGAAAAAAAAATTTACTTAAAACAATACAATACAATATAAAATATGATTCTCTCTAATGTTTATTTATTATTTGTTGACAACTAAAAAGGCAAAGCAAAGTTAAACATTTCAGAAAAAACCGCAACTTTTTAGCACTTATCTAAATGAAGATACCTATAAACAAAAATAATTTGTTCAAACAATAATTTTTGTTAAATTTAATTAAATATTGACTCACTTCAAGTGAAAAGTGGGCAAGAACTTAAAAATTTCAGAAAAAAACACAAGTTTCTATCATTAAGCAAAGAAAATATTGTTAGCAATAATAATAAATTGTTTAAACAATTATTTTGTAAACATGAATTAATTATTACTTTACTCTAATTAAAAAGTTCTAAAAAGTTCTAAAAAGTTAAAAATTTCAGGAAAAAACCCCAACTATGTAGTATTAATCTAGAAGAAGATAGCTATGAATATTACCAATTTGTCTAAACTATTATTTTTGCTAAATTAAATTAAATAATTACTTACTTTAAGTGAAAAGTAGACACAAAGTTGAAAATTTCAGAAAAAACCGGAACTTTGTAGCATTATTCTGAGAGAATATTGTTATAAATAATAACAAATTATTTCAACAATTATTTTAGTTAACTTTAATTGTTTATTACCTCGCTCTAACTGAAACGTTGAAAATAAGTTTAAAATTCAGAAAAACCTTGACTTTTTAACCCTTTTCTACGAGAAAGTTGCTAAAAACAATAATAAATTGCTTAAACAATTTAAATAAACATATAATTATCAGTATAAAGTAGTGTTTTATGTATTGGAAAGAATCTGCGTTAAAAACCACGCCAAAAACTAGAAAAACCCATTTTTTCACTTATGGTAGTTCTTTCAGACCTTATAAAACAGACTTATGGGGTTGATATTGAAAAAGTAATATATTTTGTTTGCATTCTGTGACTAATTGTGAAGAAAAATGGTGAATTTCGAATTCGATTTACCTGATATTGAGAATTCTTAATAAAATTTACAAAAGCGTCTTTTTTTCTTATGGGAAATACGTGTTAAACTTCATGGGGCTTGCGCCACCTCTAACTATTAAAAAAATAGTTTTTTTTGGTTGATTCGAACAAATTTTTGGGCGTTTTGTATAAGAATTCGAAAAAAAAATGTTGGACAACCTTTGGGTCGTTATAAGCATTTAATAAATGTTGTATTTACTTTAGGATGTCTATTTTCAAATGCAAGTGAGTGTCTATGAATAGCGGTAGTTGGGCAGACTCAGAATGTTTAATTCATAGAACACATATAGAAAGGAATTTTCGTTTCTAAAAATTGAATTTATGCTTGCATTAGTTTAAATGAAGTACCTAATGTTTGTTGCAAACGAATGGATTGTCTGACTACATTCGCGTAGATAACTGCCCGCGAGTTGTATCGTTTGTTAAGTAGAAAAATACGGCAATGGTTAGCAGGGGCGGATCCAGCGAGGGGCGAGGGTGGGCGATCGCCCCCCCCTGAGCCTACAAATATTTTAGCAATTACCGCCAAAAATTTCCTTTTTTTTCTAGAATTTCAAGATAATATTTCTACGATCGCCCCCCCTCAGGTAGCTGGCTGGATCCGCCCCTGATGGTTAGATGGTCTTACTTCTAGTGTCATTAATGTACAAGGTACGACTATAATCACGCTTGGTAACTGAATGACAGTTGCGCTCAGCGTTCAGTAGAAAAAGCGGTGGTGGTTAGACTGCTGCAACTAATGTTATATGACTACAAAAGTTAGAACAATTTCACCTATATGTTTTCTCGAGGGGTAATTTTGATATAAATTCCCCTATCTGCTTCTTGTAACAGGCATAGGAAGCTGTATTAATTACTACAATGCACTGCTGCATCTTTATTGTTCATGAAATGAATAAACGCGTTGCTGAAATGTATAATAAGTAAACGGTCTGATCGGAAACGCGTACCTATCACTTCGCGACCGATTGCCTTCGTCGAGCAGAAAGAGGCAGTAAAGGTTAGACACACTTGATTCCTTCAATAACGAACGGGAAGGTGTTGATTGTGTGTATCAATTGAGGCTTTTGATTTTAACTTTCTTTTGTCGTTAGAATTGAATAAATTTAAAAATAATAATTCTGTTGTAGGATTTCCATCCACGAGTGATCAGTTCGTCAAAGAGAGATTCTTATAATGGAATTAATCTTTTTTTTTCTAAACTCTTAGGAATCTAAATGATAGAGACAATTTAAGGTGTGGCGCATTGTAGCTTGTTTTTATTCCACAGTTGAACTTGGCAATTTATTAAGACCGAATAAAATGATTTAGATTAACAAAAGGTTTTCGTTTTCTGAATTAATTATTGTATACCCTTTTACTTGAATCTGTTCACTATTATGATTTTTTCGACTTTAATAATGAATATCCGATAAAATAGTTATCTTAAAATTCCTCTACAAATTAAATTTTGTTAATAAAAAGACTTAATTTAAATGGAATTGACTATCCCACCGCTGTCACCAAATCAGCTGTCACATTCCGAACCTGACAATTTATTTTTTTTGGGGGGAAATTTGTCACTTGTCAGCTCTATGGAAGCTGTGCTAATATACAGTGTTCAAAAATAAAAAGGATGGTCAGGTGAATAATAAATTTATTATAAAATCACAGAATGGATAAATAGTTACAAGTATTAACTTACGTATATTTTTCTCTTTAAGAAAAAGGCGAGAGAGAGAGAGAGAGAGAGAGAGAGAGTTGCGTTATCGATTGTATCTCCGTTGTTGTTGTAGGGCAGCGACGAAACCCTACCGGATGGTTGTTCAGTGAACTCAATGCACAAACACGATTAACGATTTTTAGCGCGATACATGGCCCAAACAGCTGCCCAATCCACACTTGAGTTCTTATCACGAATGTTAAGACTGCGTACTTTACTCGCGAAAGACTCAATTAACGTCGAACGAAAGTCTCGGCCGACGGGACTTACTCAACTCGAACACGGTAACTGATTTAAATTTGACTTTGAAGTACGCGACTTTGTCGAACTTGTTCTTTCACGTAGATGGAGTAGACAGCATAACTACTTGGGACGGAAGACCTTTCTGTAGGGAAGAATTGGGGTTTATATAGTTCTACGTCCCCACTTGTGAGCGTGTGCAGTGTATCGGTAAAACTGTCACAACACCTTTTTTGATGTCGGGATTGCTTCGTTTGTTTTAAGTTAATACTGTAATAAAATGTTTTTACTTAATACGTACTGGTTTCAATTTTCTCGGATGGAGAATATTTACGTCTACTGAGACTGTCGGTCATTTGGTACTCGCGAGCCTTGCTATGAAATGTGGTGACTAACGTCTGCCGCTATCCGCGGTGATCAGCAATCGCATATCTCTACTCTTTACCTTTCAGGAGTATGATCACTAACTTAACGACAGGTGATACCTCTATTCAGACACTTTAGGTTACAGTGTGTCTGACCATGTATCGGTTCTTCGACTAAGTGGGTTACTCATTAAAATGAATTGAAGCATAAAGTTAAAAGATTCTTACTTAATATCTAAAGCGTGTGTATTCATACTTCATGTAATTGTATTTAACTTGTTCTATTTGTAAACTACCTGAAATATAAATACACTCGTATCGATGATAGTTATAATTATGGTTATTCTTTAATGGTAGTATCGGCGATTACAGTTCCAATGATCAAGCGTCGGTATTCTCTGAGGTCTTATATCTCTGTGGTAACACTGTATGTATCTTGCAGTTTCTATATTACCGACCGTAATACAGTTGCCATAGTTAGATTTAAACTCAAAGAGAACTATTATTGCCCGCGGGTAAAATTGGTGTTACTACCAGGTTCCAGTTACTACCAGGGCAATTTTTCAATTCATTATATATTCTTAAATATTTTTATCAATAATAATTGAAACTAGGCTAAACACACAAGCTGATATTTCCTTGTGGATATAAGACGCCCGAAATGCACATTCACCAACATGAATTTAATTATTATTTCTAGCAGAAAAATAATTAATTTCTACAAAAAATATCAATTACCAAAAAATAAGAAAAATTTTCTATAAAAAAGTCGATGTTTCAACTAAAAAAATTACCATTTCTATCTGAAAATTATATTTTTTACTAAAGTTTTCCGTTCATGCGAAGAAATAAAATTGTAACTTAAACCGATAAATTTTCAAGTGACCACGAAAGCAATTTCCAATAAAATTGTAAAATTTTGAAATTTAGAAATTAATTTTACTCTAAAAAAAATATTTGAACTAAAATGGAAAGGTTAAATTGTCCGATAAAAAATGGAATTTTTAACAAAATAGTTCAATTTTTAACCAAAAAATGAACTTACAAACATAAAGAATAATCTTCTTCCACAAAGATGAATGTTCAACAAAATACATGAATTATCAACAATATAGTTGAATTTTGAACTAAAAATTATAATTTGCCAACAAAAAACGAAATAATTACATTTTCTGAAAAAATATGATTATTAACCAAAAAAACGAATAGTTTAACAAAATTAAAAAATTTTTGACAATAATGAAATGAATGTTGAACAATGCAGTTGATTTTACAACTAAAGAAATAAATTTCTTACAAAAATACTTACATTTTCGAACGAGAAGAATAATTTTCTACCAATCAAGATAAATTTTTAACCATATATAGCAAAACAAGATTTTTGAGTTAAAAACGAAAAAATATCAATAAATCTGATGAATTTTTATCAGGATTGATAACATTTTCAACAAAAGAGGTGAATTCTCGATTAAAAATACAATACTGGACGTTTCAAACTAAAAAAGATTAGATTCAAACGAAAATAGTTTATCTTACTTAAATATTTCTACTAGTAATTCAGTTCGCATTTAAGCGGAATATCGATCCTCTTTTTTTTTTAAATGAACATTCAAATTCGTTGAGTTCTTATGTTATGCTATCGACAAGTGTAGTAAAATAGTTTATATCAATAGAATGATGATGCCAAATTAAACATTTTTATTAAAAATTGCTCTTGTGTGTGCTTGAGAATTTCTTCGTTTTTAGTTGAACATTCATTTTGTTTGGTACAAAATTATTCTTCCTGTTTAATGATTTACAGTTTTCAGTTGGGAATTTATTTCTTAGGTTGAAAATTTGTTTTTTTTTTTGGCAAAACTTATTTTTTTCAACTGGAAACTTAATTTTCTTGAAATACGTTTTTTTTCTGTTTGAAATTACTTATTTGATCTAAAAATTAAATTATACCATTTTTAGTTAAAAATTTATATTTTTTTATCTTAAATCCAACTATAAGGTAAAAAATTGATCTTTTTGATATAATATTATTGTTTTTGTTTGTGCATTTACTTCTTTGTTTAAAAATTGAAATATGCAATTGGAAATTCGATTGTTTTTTGTTCAAAATCAAATTTTTTATCTGAAAATGTAACTATTCCATTTTTGGCTAAATATTTTGTTTAGTTTTAATAATCAATTTCAAATTTGAAAATTTATCAAGTTTGTTGAAATTTTGTTGTTATTGCAAATTCATCTTTTTAGTAGACAATTATTTTTCCTGCTTGAAAATCCATCTATTTTGGGTAAAAATTCATTTTTGGTTAATAACTTCACTGTCTTGTTGAAAATTTGATTGTTTTTGGTAAAAAAAAACATTTTTTTAACTGAAAGTTATCTTTTCTGAAATTTATCTTTTCCAGTTCAAATGTAATATTTAAACTGATAACCTAACCGATTTTTGTCAAAAATTTACATACTTTTTTAGAAGTTCGTTTTTTTTGTTTTTAAATTTTTTAATTTTTGTTCTCGGTAAAAAACTATTGATATAAAATTAAGTTATTTGTTTGCAAATTTAATTATTTGCTCAAAATTTTAAATATTTTGCGGAAAACTGATTCGATTATTTTCGGAATTCAAAATGAAATTTTGAAACTGAAAATTTGACTGTTTCATTTTTGGTAAAAAATGAATCGTTTTTACTTCAAAATTATTTATTTCGTGGAAAATTGAACTATTTTCTTAAAAATTCTATTTTTATTTGAAAATTTAACAACTCTATCCCGTATAAAAATTAAGTATTGGTAAGTATTGGAAGTCAAGTTTTCGCGAAAAAAACTGAATCGAATACTTAACAATAGTTTTTTTTATGAGGGATTTTTGGTTGAATGCTTTTTGATTTAGCTTAAATTGGCTTCTAAAGTTGAAATTAGAAAGATTTGGTTGGAAAAATGGTTTTCTTGAAAAACTGTCTTTTTTCTAGAAAATTCATCTATTTTAGTTAAAAGTTCGTTTAGTTTTTTTGTTGAAAGTTCGTTTCGAAACAGAGACACTAAAAAAAGGAAAAGAACACAGTGCAGGACTACATATTAAGAGGCCCCGTCATCTTGTTTGATTAAACATTGAACAGTACGGTTAAAAATTCATCACTTGTGGAAACTGAAAAATATTTATTTTATTAATTATTTGCATATGTTCAAACAATAAATTATTCCTACATTAGAAAATGTGTTGGCCCTTAGAACGTTTTGAAAATATTTCTTGTCATAAGTATGTGATAAGGTTGTTTCATAACTTTTTATAAAATAATTTGTAAATAGATAATTAAAACTAAATTAAAAAGTATTTTTATTTTTATTATCAGAAAATTATTCTTCAAAATGTTATATAGGCAATGCGGCCAATAAGAACAACAGCAATATCGACAGCGGCCAATAATGGAACCTAATGTTTGAATTGGAGCTAAGTGATTGGTCCAGACTCTTTTAGTCTATTCGCCGCTATAAAACAGTCCCCAATATTACTTCTGCATGATCTAATAGGTCTCTGAGATCAATTTTGTTTAAGTGATTCAAAAATATACAAATAACTTCTTTCCCACCCCACAAACCTACCTCATCGCCACATTTACCATACTCTTTCTCGTTCTTAGATGACCATCAACTCCCCCATTTCTCTGAAACAAGAAGCCCTGGTACATAAACACTTTTATCTCCTGTGCAGCCTTTTACTGCCACTCACCTCTCTTACCCTTTCCATCGCCGTTTCTAAACACTATAACCTTGGAATTTTCCGCATTTAGCTCTAACCTATTTTTATTTGGTATCTCCTCAACGTCCGAATGCTCAGGTTTCTAATTCCGCAACCGCTACTTCCTTTTTTTTTTCTTCCGTCCAACCTTGCTTTCCGTACTTTTCCTTTACCCCAAATTATGCTCTGTAGCAGTGATCCCATACCCTCCCTTTCTTACCTGCTCTTTATATTCAACTTTCTTATCACATGTATTATTTCCTCTGTCTGCTTTCTTTTTTCTCTTTATTTTAAAATCTAGTTCCTTTGTTGTTTCATTATCCGACCACTTCCCCTTTTTATTCCTACACTCTCGTACTTTCTTTTCTATCATATTTTCTAGCCTTTCCCAAATACACTCGAATGCCGAACGTACGAGGCTTAATGTTACGAGCGTTCCACAGAAACGAGCGCCCCAATTTCTCATAAAAACGAGAAATTTGCTCCTTTATACCCCCACCCTTTCCGAGATACGCGCACAGACACGCCTGTGTGCTTTCTCACGTATTGTCTTCGAAATATATTCTTTACAGGTGTGGGTGTCCCTTTCGCGCTCGTGTGTGCGGCGATCACGATCCCCGAACCTGTCGTACGTTCGGCATGCTAGTGTTCCTTTCTTCTCGACCGCCGATTCTCACCTACCTCCAATTTCTGCCTGGTCTTGGCCTTCTCAAGCCTATCGTTTCTGTCTTTCCTTTCATACCCTAATCTCGTATTCCATCTGCTTAATTTTAACTTCTTGCTTCTTCGTCCCCGACACTCTAATCCTTCTACTTTCTCCCTCAGCTCCTTCACCCTCTTTTCCCAAATCTCAAATCTGATGCCCAAATCCTCCCTCATATTTTTTACCTGCACCTTAGACCCCCTCGCGTTTTCCATCAGTCCCCTGATTACGTCTATTGGCATCTCGAGAGCCTCCTTTTCCGACTACCTTCATTGGAGGGAGAGGGGGTAAGTATTCTGCCGCTTTTATTAAACGGGCTCTCTATCACGCTTTTCTCTGAACTCTCATGGCTGTGTCTCTTTCTCTTCAAGAGATTCTCTCCTTCATTTGCAATAGACGCTCTCTCCCTGGCCTTCTCGTTTTCTTCGTCTTCGCAGTTCCGCTTTTTTCCTCTCCTGACGCGCCATTGGATACCAGACCGAAACTTCATGTTTATTGAAAATAATAAATAGTTCAATAGAGAGTGCTGAAAGTCAAGAGAATTATATACTGAAGTAAAATTCATTACATGTTTCGTTCCACTGCTTAGATCATGTAAAGAAAAATATGGTTCAGTAAAAAAAGCAAACCGCCCAAATCGCACTCCTATTCATACTTTGGTCATGGTGAAAGAATATTAAGCTTCGATTCTAAATAAGAATTCACACTATTCTCAAGGAAAAACGCCAAAAAGTTATTTATGTAATCTAAGCATCAGCGTTTATATTCTGGACGATATGTTCAAAGCACATTATTATACCCAAAAAACAGGAAAAGAACTGCCAACGAAGTACCGTACTTATCACAGGTATTTCCGACATAATTCTCAATATTCGCATCGACCTCCACAATCAGATATATGCGACTTCTGTGCAAAATGCGAAATGAAACATAAGGCAGACCCTGATGAACCCGTCTTTCGCAAACAAGTTAACATTCATTAGTGACTTTAAGTTATTCAAATAATTATTTTGTATACATAAGTGTTCTAACATGTGCATCGATAAGCTATGAACATAGCACTAACTAATTGACAAGAATAACTGACTGAAATTATTTATATTATAAGGTATAACAAAATCAAAGCTTAAAACCTTTATTTTCCCAAAACGCAACCCGGTTTAAGTTGTTTTTGCACCCAAAGTGCAGCTGATGTGTTAAATTAGGGAAAAGTTTTCACGATGAGAATTTTTGTTCTTTATTAGTAATACATTAAACCTATATATGTACTATGGATGTGCAAAATAAATATCCTCTTTTCAACAATATCTGTGTATGTGATATCTTCAGTCAAGTCAAAATTTTCAATATTATTTTTTATTTTTACTACGAGATGTTATTTCATATAAATATAAAATAAGGTTAAACCTTTATGAGTGGAACCAATATCGTGTCCATTACAGTAACTGTAATTATAGCATTGGCACAATATTATAATTAGAAATTAGGTATAATTTGAACTTACGCTGACATCCGAAGCAAAAGTTTTTAGGATTTCCACATGCAACACCACCGCGATTGCAACCACCTTTCAAGCCTCCAATTAGCAAGAACACACAGACTTAAGCTTATAAAGTTTTCTTAAAAGCAACCCTGATATAATTTTCATGAATGCTGATAAGGCAGTGTCTCCAGAACGTGGGATTTTTCGGTCCCCACGACTTTCTCATCTGGGAGAAACACATGCAAACGTAGCGTGTCGGTGAGTCGCCTCTTTTAAATTCTGCGAAGACCAGCCTTGTTCAAAGCCGAAAATGCACGAACACGAACCCGAGCTCTCCCGACTTCACGAATGACGATCTAGCGAGTACAAGGAAAAATCCGGGTGGAAGGTGTACTAAATACCCTGGAACCAATGTTTTCTCTGGGGGCTAGACCTCTATCGATTCGAAAATGAAACTACGGTAGTGCAATTTTCTTGGGATCAGCTTGATTCGTGTAGCAGGCACCCTACGTACTAGTATCGAGACAACATTGCTTCTGTGGATGCGGACTTGACTAATCCAACAGAAAGAGCACGTGCTGTTCGACGCTGGTATGACAGGAGTTCGGAAGACGAAGGACACGATGCATTCTACTACCTAGACCCGAACTTTCCCGAGCTCAACCGACTGCGCTTCGATAAACACCTGCATGATCAACAATAACAACCAGCACAGCATCAACACCACGATGCTCTCTTCCTAACACCCGAGAATGAAACAATGTTTAAAATGAAAGCCTATCATAAATATATCGAAAACATCCGATGAGCGTCAAAAGGTAAACGTGTTATTACCATACCTAAAAAATCCATCCTGAGCACATCAAAACTAGAGACAGTAAAAGAAAATTAAAACTTATAAAATTTCAGTGTTAAATATAATTAATCATACTAGAATTACCCTTGTTTAAATGATCAGAATTAGTCACGAAACAAAAATGAAGATGAACAACGGGTGATATCCGTTGTAAATTTATCGAAAATTAGTACTAATTTTGGTTTGTCAACTAAAACAACTTTAGGAATCGCAAAATCACTTGGAAGTGCATCGAAAAAAGAAAAATATTTGAACCTTATCTAAAAGACAAAATCAAAGCTCTAAATCATTTACTTGACTCCCATTTTGATGTAAAAAAATTCCAGTTAATTACCTCTAAGACGGAAAACACGCCAAAATAAGAATATTTTGTATTTCGTAAAATTATTGAAATTTTTAAAGCTTGGAAAGCGAACGAATCTTAAAAAGAAGATTGTATAAATTTTAAAAATTGTTGCAATTTACCAATAATTTCGTCAGACGAAGAAAAGGAAATTATTGACTTGATTGCAAGGCCCGAGCTACATTTATTGATCAGAGTTGTAAACACTTTATTTAATATTATGTACAAAAAATTTGAAGAAATTTGTGAAATAAGGGCTAAAAAGTACAATGTCAGCCGATAAATCTTATAAGGAAGTGCAGGATTTAATGGAAATTCGTGTAAAACATTATTAAATAAAATGGATGTTTTACGTGAAATTATCACTCAAACCTGTAATTTTTCTTGTATGCTATTTGTTACACGTTCTGATGCATTCAAAGAGGTTGTGCATTCTTGTTTTTCAAATGATTTAAAATAAGATTACCTTGAGAAGATCGCTGTTTTTAAAAAAAGTTATTAAGATTTAGAGATAAAAGTAACTCCAAAAGTTCACGCCGTTTTTTAATATTAAAGATTTTTGTGGGCAAAAAAAGAAAGGATTGGGGTTCTACTCGGAGCAAGCTGTGGAATCAGCTCATGAAAACTTTTAAAAAATGTGGATCAAGAATAAAGTGAAAAAGACACATCCTAAGTATGCAGAAAATTTACTCAAAGGTGTTCGCGAATATAATAGTAGACACCTTTAATTTACACACAGTTAAAGTTTGAAATTCACAAATCTATTTAATTTTAATGAATTATGTTATATTTTTATTACAGTACTTTAACTTGCTTATATACTTTTTCAAGCTCGTATTATATGGTTGAAACAGCTTATTTAAAGTTTAAGTTATTATACATAGCAATTTTAATGAACTTTTTTCGAATAAAAAAACAGTTCAGGGGATTATTTTAGGCTCATGAAAAATTGATTATAGGCACCATTTACAACAACTTCCCACTCGTAACTTTGAGGTCCTCGAACTTTTTAAATAAAATTATTCAGCCTCACCGTGGTAAGTCATATCACAAATCGTGCAAGTGATCTTGTAGACAATACCACCCTTTTCAAAATTATCCAAAGGATCCTTGCAAAAAGTTATTATTGAATCCACTTTAAATGGTAGACGGAAGATAGTATGAATCTTAAGCTTTTTTAACATACATTCAATAGTTTTCGAAGTTTCTCCCAGAAATAGAACAACAAAATTATTAAAGGAACTATACTCTCTCGATTCCATCTGATTGTCTGCAAGGCAAAACATTGCTTTGTCTGCTTCTGATTTGTTGAATTCTAATGGGTCACATGCTTCATTTCACAAAGGAAATTTAAATATTGTTAGGAATATCCTTTTTCTAAGTCATTACCTACAAAAGCCTATTGCGAAAAGTATTAAAATTATAATTCAACAAACGGAAAGTAGACGAAGCACTGTTTTGCCTGCAAATAATCAGAGGGAAATGAAAAAGTATAGTTCCTTCAGTACTTTTGTATTGAATTTACCGTACCGGCCATTAATTTTGGATGGGTGAATCATTTTTCATTCCAACTTCCTACACGCGTATCTTCGTAAATAATTGTCGAAATTTTTTTGTGATAATAGCATTCGAAAGTAGTCGTTAAGAGCTTTATTTTTGATTGACATAATTTTTTTAACTTCCTTTTAAATTTACTGGGCCTTTGGACAATTTAAAAAAATTCGGGAATAAACATTTTTGTTAGTTTTGTTTTCATTGGAAAACATTAATTTTTCGGTTTCTGTTACGGCAATTTTTTTTTGAATTTTTTTCGCATTTGGTCATTTCAAAATACGGATTTTTCCAGTGGTGATAGACGGGACTAGACTTTAACACCTTGAAGACAAATCCAAAATGAAATATTTTTACATCAGCGATCAAATAAAATTTGAACCAGACGAGGGGGAAAGTTTCAGAATGAGTCATATAAGGACTAGAATAAATGCAATTTATTCAACATTATTTTTACAAGCTCCCGCATTTGCCTACACATTCATACGTGTGTGCTCCAGTGCATCCCGACCAGAAGAACTCACAGGTGGAAAAAATCCGCATGGGGAGCCAAATCCTTTAGAAGCTAACCATGATAAATAAGCTCCACTGAAAGAAAAAATATGCAAATTTTTAGAACCATTGATCGGCACGCAATCTATTGCCACAAAAATTTAATATTAGTCCTAAAATTGACCTGCGATTAAAACTAATTTTTAGAGCCTTCAAGTATTGTTTATTTTAAAAAGCTGGACACTTTAGATACAAATCTATAATGGCTTTGTTTTTGATTTTATTATAATATTTGCAACACCTACATACATCTTCTATATGTGGAGGGAGCAGTCGGTCCGGGAGCCACATATTATCCCAATACGTTGCAAAAGGTCCCATGGACACAACGTGTTGCCCCTCACAGAACAGTTCATCAGCCCATTGAGGTTTTGATTCACTGATTGTGTAAGAAAAATATAGTCAATAACTAAGTCCAAGCATTTCAAAAATCGTTTGCTTCGCGAAAAAATATCTGGGTAGAGGGGAGTTCGAGACACTGTAGAACCAATATTGTCCACGTGGGATGAACCAATATCAGTTCAAAAACCGAAATATGGAAGTTCAATTCTTCGGGATCGCACCCCATTCAGACAGCTAATGTATGGCGAACGAGTATCGCGAAAAAATTAATTCACCGCATCCAGGAGCAGACCAATCCAACACAGAGAGCGCCTTCTGTTTGATTCTGGTATGTCAGCGGTTCGAAAGTTTGGGTCTAGCTAGTAGAATGCATCGTGTCACGCTTCTTTCGACCTGCTGGCATATCAGCATGGAACAGCACGCGCTCTCTTTGTTGGAACACTGCGCTCCCGCACGCGCAGAATCAATGTTGTCTTGATGTCTTCCACCCTCGAACCGGTAGAGGTTTAGCCCACGCGGAAAACATTTAATTAACCGTATCTGGTATCCCCCGCTGCCCAGATTTTTTTCATTGTTCGAAATTCCAGGAACTTTACTATGTGTAAAATAGTTATTCGCGATACAAGTGTGTAAAACACTATAATCAGGAAAACACTAGTCTTTCTTTAAGGAGTTCTCTAGTATTATTTAAAAATTATTTCTTAGTTTTTCAATTACCATTTCTTGCTGTATGTGATTCAACCATCGTCAGAACGCCGTTAATCTCTATCATTTCTCCCCACTTTTCCGGAACTCCTCTTTTTCTACGCACTACATAGTAATTAGGCTGATAGTGGATTAGCGGTATATAATAGATATCTGTTGAAAAATAGAGTTATGAGTTATTGTAAAGATACAAAATTCCTTTACTCAAGACTACTAAATTGTACTAATTTGTGAGTCTGATAATAACTTTTTAAATTGAATTTTTATGAAAAAAGATCTTCTTACTTTCGCTCCACTGGGAATCGAACAACAGAACTTCCGATTGCCGATTGTTTGCTTTACCAGTTGAGCTATCAGAGAAATCGAAAGCAAAATTCCATTTCAGAATATGCGCTATTGCAAGTCAGGTGTTACATTTATGATACTAGTATTTTAAAGGAATCTGTGTTATCATCAGAGGTAGTTACTATCGATAAATTAAAAAATTCAAAATTGAATTTAAAAGAAAATATCTCTTTCGCTCCACTGGGAGTCGATCCACAGAACTTTCGACTGCCAGTTGGTTGTTTTTCCGTGAGATAGGAATAGTGCTTAAGATAGAGTATAGTAATACTTGAAGGGCCTCTTATCAAAAAGTTTGTAAACAAAAAGAATAAATTGTAACAACAAAAAACGAATTTTTATTCGAATTTATAACTTCTTAGCCAAAAAGTAAAGTTCAAGTTTCAATTAAAAAATAGATCTACAAAAAAAAAGATTAATTTACTACCAAAAAGATTAATTTACAGAAAAATTTAAGAATTCTCAAGCAAAAAGGTAAATTTTCAACTAAAAAAAATGAATTTTGAAAAAAAAGATTGATTTACTACCAAAAAAGACGAATTTGTAATAAAATTACAGAATTCTCAAACAAAATGTTGAATATTTAAAATCGAAAGAATTTTTTATTAAGTTTTAAGAATATAGTTTAACTTTAAAACCACGTTGTTAAGTTTTTAATCAAAAAGATAATTTTTTAAATCAAAGAATTAATTTAGTATTAAAATTGATGAACTTTTAACATAATTCAGGACTCTGAAACTTAAAGTTCAATTGTCAATAAAAAAAATTAATTTTTTAACAAGAAGAGTACTACCTCAAAGAAGATAAATTTTCTACAAAATTTAAAAGTTCTTAACTAAAAACGAAGGTTCAAGTTCAGACTAAAAAAACGTATCTTTAAGCAGAAACATTAATTTTGTAACAAAAAGATAAATTTGTAGATAAATTAAAGAATTCTAAACTAAATAGTTGAATTTTCGACTAAAAGCATTAATTTTTCAACAAAAATATTAATTTACTAACGAAAAAAAGAGATTGTAATAAAATTCAAAGATTCTCATCTAATAGGTTTAACATTTAAAAAAGAAAGAAAATTTTTAAAATGTTTTTTAAGAAAATAGTTTAACTTTAAATCATTAATGTTAAATTTTTAATCAAGGATTAATAACCAAAGCGATTAATTTTTTTTCAAAATGTTTGAATTTTTAACAATATTCAATTATTCTAAACACAAATTTTGAATTTCTAAATAGAGTTCTTCATCAAAAAGTAAGTTTAAGTGTAGACTAAAAAAATATACCTTTAAACAAAAATATTAACATTTTACACAAAATTAATAATTTTTAGAAAAATACAAGGGTTCTCAACTTGAAACATTGAGCTTTCAACTAAAAAAGCTGAATTTTTAAACAAAAATATTAAATTAGTCGCGTAAAATTTTCAATAAAATTAAAGATTTCTCAACCAAAAAGTTGAATATTTAAAAAAGAAAGATTTTTTTTTTTTGATTTTTAAGAGAATAGTTTAAATTAAAAATCTAGTTCTTAAATTTGTAACTAAAAAGATAAATTTTTGAAGAAAAAGATACATTTAATATTAAATATGACAAATTTTTTACAAAATTCAATAATTCTGATCTTTGTTTAATATACGGTTAAAGTCAAAACATTGAAGCGCTAAATATCTTAGATTATGAGGTATATTAAAGCTTATGTCAAAACCTTGACATGCTGGGGTTTTTTGGACATTGGACTCGGATTCGGCTACCCAAAAACATATAATAAAGATGGTCTTACCCCCGGACTTAAAAAATAAAATTATGAGTATTTTGGAGCTTATGTCAGAATCCTGACGTGCCAGCTTTCTTTAGATCTCGGATTCGGAATCAGCAACCCCACCAATACAGAAAAACTCTGACCTTCCAAAGCATGGTCATTTTTTGCTTTTTGTAGTTGCAACAAAAATGATACAGTAGGTTTATGAACATGACGAACAAAATTATAAGATTGGGAGCGTGCATTATATTTTAGAGATTTTTTTCAATTTCGGGTATCCTAAAAGAAAAGTTGTTACCAGTTGATCATGCAAAGTATTGCCAACCGCTAGCCACTACTTTGTCTTATCTTCCTGGCAGCGTAAGGATATCACCTCGACAAAACGACTCGCGTTTTGAAGCTATCCACGAATCGTCCCATTTTTTAGGATCTTCATAAGAATTGAATCGTTGCGATACCTAATGCACACTAAGGCTACATGAAAAGGTTTCGACATTTATATACGTGCCTCGAAGGCTATATAGTACAAGAAACGCCACCTCTTAGAAATCTCTCAAAATTAATGCAAGCTCCCAAAATCAGTCATCGGATTAAATGGTCCGATACCATTCGTCGGTAGTTTGCTTCTCAAATATCAAATCAAAATGATAATAGTCTAAAAATATGTTGCTTGTGCAAGCTTATCTCAGGTTTCTGTAAATGAATATAAAATTTCTTTCCAGAAATCGAGTTATTTAGAAAATTAATAATTTAAGTTCTTTTAGTACTAAGATTTATTGTTAGAACCTTGATTTAGGATAGGGTAGTCCCGGTTTAATCCATAGACAATCCTGCCGTAAAGAACATCCTCATCACTAGTCAGTAAATCAAGCTCACGATGACCATGCTGATCACCACGGACCATAAGAAGTTCAGATGGCTCCCTAACGTGAGGTGTGCGCCTGCTGAGAATACCCCCACCATTTATATCTCTCACTTATCTTCACTAAGCACTTCTCGCGTCAGGTTAGTGGCGGATATACCTGAGACCTTGAAATTAGAATCCATGTATTTGGGGATCATCCATAAACTACGTTACCACTTTAAAGGGAGGGGGAAGAGGGGTCACAAAACCTAGAGTTGGTAACGAGTAGGGGGGTGGGGGGCGGCAAACAAAATAACGTTACTTTCTAAAATTTTTACCAATTTTTTTCTAAAAGTATATATGCCGTAAGGTTTGTAGCATGTTTTCAGCTGATGAATGATTATGTTCGAAAATTAATCTTTCTGTTTAAAAATCCATATCTTTTAGTAGAAGACTCAACTTTTGGGTTCAGAATTCTCCAATTTTCTTCTTTAATTACTCTTTTTTTGTAGCAAATTAATCTTTATGTTTTGCCTTTTTAAGTTGAAAATCCAACTTTTTGGTTCCGAATTATCCATACTTTTCAATTCCTCTTTTTTGGTTGCAAATTTATCCTTATGTTTAAAAATTCATCTTTTTTAGTTGAGACTTTAACTTTTTGCTTGAGATCTCTTGAATTTTATAAATTATTCGTCTGTCTTGGCAGTAAGTTAATTTTTTTGTCTAAAAATTCTTCTTTTGAATTAAAAGTTCATATTGGACGTTCAGAATTCTTGAATCTCAATTTTTAAAAATTTTCGGTAATGAATCAATATCTTTGTCAAAAGATTCATCTTTTTGGTTAAAAATTAAAAAAACTAGCTGTCCAAGTTTTATTTCCTTTTTGTCTAAAATGTATACGGGGAAAGACAAATTTTTTAATAAAATTACAAAATTATCAACCAAGCAATTGAATTTTGTACTAAAGAAGATGAATTTTTAAACAATAAGCTTAATTAACTACCAAAAAGCACGAACTTTTATTAAAATTATTTAATAAAGAATTTTTTTAAGTCTTCCAACTTTAGAACCTAGTTAGTAAGTGTAATTTTTATATTTAAATTTAATATTTTAGACCTAAACAAAATATTCAAACGCAGCAAAGGTTTTTAATTACAAATATAATATTATGAAGTTATTTTAGAGTTAAAACTAGTTTATAAAGTTTCATTCAGACGTTCATATTTTTTTAATTACCAAGGCTTTAAAATTAAAAACCTTAAAGAATTTGTTAAATAAAAATTTTTTTATACAAAATT
Organism: Druon quercuslanigerum; assembly: GCA_010014905.2. Lineage (NCBI taxonomy): Eukaryota > Metazoa > Arthropoda > Insecta > Hymenoptera > Cynipidae > Druon > Druon quercuslanigerum. Next base: position 31,921 of record JAAAKG020145915.1, read on the forward strand.
GTAAGATTTTTTAAACATCCTTAAAGTCCTCCGAATTTTTTTAAAATTCCTTTAACTTTTTTTAAAATCATTTAAAATCTTTGAAAATTTATTAAAATTAATTGGATTCTCTTAAAATTCTTAAAATTTTCTTAGACTCCTTAAAATCTCTTGAACATTCTGTCAATCAATGCATTTTTCAAATCCCTCCAATTATTTTACAATTTATTAAAATATTCTAAAATATCTTTTAGATAACCTTAAACCTTTTTGAATTATTTTTCAATGTTTTCAAAATAAACTTTAAAATTCCCTCAAATTCCAAGTATTTCTTTAAAATCACTTGAATTCTAAAAAATCCTGTAAAATTTCTTAAAAATCCTTAAGGTGCTCTGAATTTTTTGATTCCTTCTAACCTCTTTGGAGTTATATAAAATATTTGAAAATTGATTAAAATTAATAAAAAATCTCTTAAAATCTTTAAACTTTACAAAACTCCTTAAAATCTTTGAATTTTTCAAAATCCTGGCTTAAAGTCTTTTCAAATCTCTTGTGAATACTTAAACCTTTTTGAATGATTTTTAAATCTTTTAAAAAGATACTTTAAAATCCAGTCAAATCCCTCTTTAAATTTCTTAAAATTCCTTAAAATCCTACTAAAGAAATCCTGTAAGATATCTTTAAAATCCTTAAACTCCTACTAATGTCTTTTAAAATTTATTCATCTTGTTAGTGGAAGCTTCTAATGTGTCCCCTAAGGGTTTACATTTTTCTTTCACCTTCTTCCTATTCCTTAACACACC
>JAAAKG020145916.1:0-10780 GCA_010014905.2 Druon quercuslanigerum
TCTCTCCGTAGCTCAATTGGTAAGAGCATCAGACCGGAAATCTGAAGGTTCTGAGTTCGGATCCCAGCGGAGATAGACATTTTTTTCACAATCTTAAGATTAATCAATATTTTAATAATATTTATATAGACCAGTAGACAACAAAAAATTAACATCTAAAATTAATAATTATTCATTAAATTAATCGAAAAATATATAGTTAATTTATCAGAGATTATATCAAAATGCTCTACTTTATCATCTACACTTAATATTCATCTATCTGTATCTGCACAAAATATTTCCTATAAAGAATTTTATAATGTTTAATACTATTATTTCAAAAAGAAAGCTGATATATCTGACTTAATTTTTAGAAATTTTGAAAATAGACAAAAAATAATTATTTAAATGATTACATTTTTTTTAAACTTAAAAATTAATTAAAAAGTCATGGTAAATATTGAAATTGTCCAGTAGCAGTTATTTGTATGCAAAAGAAGACCGAAATTGCTAAGAAGTAACAATATTTGTAAAAATGTAGTTTTTTTATTTTTGGGTGATATTTGGTGTGCTGCGGGTAGGGTGGGGGTGGGTTGGAAATAAAAGTTATTAGTATGGTTTCACTTCTTAGACACCCCTTTTAAATCGCTAAAAACCTACTAGGAATAGTCCTGGCGAGAAACTTAACAACTCCGGAATCGTCTCAACCATATCTCTAAGTTTTTTCACATTTTTTAAAAGTCATTTTAAAAAAATGACATTTTTAATAACCATTTAAACTTTACAGTAAGTAAAACGAAAATTCTTATCGAAAAACAAAAGATAGTTCTAGGTTCATCTCGGGGTCGAGGCCATTTCAAATCAGGCAGGTTCTACATTTGAAGGGGAAAACGCTGTTCCTACACAATTTTATTCCACACAAAATATACTGTACACAAGTATACTAATCGTAATCTCCCCACACAAAACTTTTTCTACACAAAATATTTCCTACACATAATTTAAGACTGTTATATTTTTCCTACGCAAAACTTTTTCTACACAAAATTTTTTCTACACATAATTTAATAATGTTAAATACTTTTATTTTTTCCCTATACGCAAAATATCATTTATTATTATATATCATTATTTATTATTTAATAATATTTAATACGTTCTGCACAAAACTTTTTCTACACAAAATATTTCCTACACATAATTTAAAACTGTTATATTTTTCCTACACAAAACTTTTTCTGCACAAATTTTTTTCTTTACAAAGTTTAATACTGATCATATTTTTCCTACAAACAACTTTTTATACACAAAATATTGCCTGTACATAATTCAATGATGTTAAATACTTTCATTTTTTCCATACACAAAATATTTCCTCCACAGAATTTATTCCTGTCATATTTTCACTACACAATACTTTTTCTACGCTAAATTTCTCCTACGCAGAATTTAATACTGTTCTATTTTCCCTACAAAAAAATTCTTCTACATAACATTTTTCATATGCAAAATTTAATACTGATCATATTTTTCCTGCACAAAAATTTTTCTACCCAAAATATTTCCTACACGTAATTTAAAACTGTTATATTTTTCCTACACAAAACTTTTTCTACACAAAATATTTTTTACGTGTAATTGAAGAATGTTAAATTTTATTCCCCTGCACAAAATATTTCCTACACAGAATTTTATACTGTTATATTTTTCCTACACAAAACTTTTTCTACACAATATTTTTTTTCTACCAAATTTAATACTGATCATATTGTTCCTACACAAAGGTTTTTCTACACAAAATATTTTCTACACATAATTCAATGATGTTAACTACTTTTACTTTTTCCTACACAAAATATTTTCTACACAGAATTTAATACTGTTATATTTTCCCTACACAAAACTTTTTCTGCACAAGATTTTTCCTATATAGATTTTAATACTGTTCTATTTTCCCTACAAGAAACTTCTTCTACATAACATTTTTCCTATGCAAAATTTAATACTGATCATATTTTTCCTGCACAAAACTTTTTCTACCCAAAATATTTCCTACACGTGATTTAAAACTGTTATATTTTTCCTACACAAAACTTTTTCTCCACAAAATATTTTTTACGTTTAATTGAATAATGTTAAATTTTATTCCCCTGCACAAAATATTTCCTACACAGAATTTTATACTGTTATATTTTTCCTACACAAAACTTTTTCTACACAATATTTTTTTTCTACCAAATTTAATACTGATCATATTGTTCCTACACAAAGGTTTTTCTACACAAAATATTTTCTACACATAATTCAATGATGTTAACTACTTTTACTTTTTCCTACACAAAATATTTTCTACACAGAATTTAATACTGTTATATTTTCCCTACACAAAACTTTTTCTGCACAAGATTTTTCCTATATAGATTTTAATACTGTTCTATTTTCCCTACAAGAAACTTCTTCTACATAACATTTTTCCTATGCAAAATTTAATACTGATCATATTTTTCCTGCACAAAACTTTTTCTACCCAAAATATTTCCTACACGTGATTTAAAACTGTTATATTTTTCCTACACAAAACTTTTTCTCCACAAAATATTTTTTACGTTTAATTGAATAATGTTAAATTTTTTTCCCTGCACAAAATATTTCCTACACAGAATTTTATACTGTTATATTTTTCCTACACAAAACTTTTTTTACAGAAAATTTTTTCTTCACAAAATTTAATACTGATCATATTGTTCCTACACAAAGCTTTTTCTGCACAAAATATTGACTACACATAATTCAATGATGTTAAGTACTTTTATTTTTTCCCTACACAAAATGTTTCCTACACAGAATTTAATACTGTTATATTTTTCCTACACAAAACTTTTTCCACACAAAATTTTTTCTTCACAAAATTTAATACTGATCATATTGTTCCTACACAAAGCTTTTTCTGCACAAAATATTATTAATTATTGACTACACATAATTCAATGATGTTAAGTACTTTTATTTTTTCCCTGCGCAAAATATTTCCTACACAGAATTTAATACTGTTATATTTTTTCTACACAAAACTTTTTCTACAGAAAATTTTTTCTTCACAAAATTTAATACTGATCATATTGTTCCTACACAAAGCTTTTTCTCCACAAAATATTGACTACACATAATTCAATGATGTTAAGTACTTTTATTTTTTCCCCTACACAAAATATTTCCTACACAGAATTTAATACTGTTATATTTTTCCTACAGAAAACTTTTTCTGCACAAATTATTTTCTTTACAAAGTTTAATACTGATCATATTTTTCCTACAAACAACTTTTTCTACACAAAATATTGCCTGCACATAATTTAATGATGTTAAATACTTTTATTTTTTCCATACACAAAATGTTTCCTCCACAGAATTTAATCCTGTCATATTTTGACTACACAATACTTTTTCTACGCCAAATTTCTCCTACGCAGAATTTAATACTGTTCTATTTTCCCTACAAAAAACTTCTTCTACATTACATTTTTCCTATGCAAAATTTAATACTGATCATATTTTTCCTGCACAAAACTTTTTCCACACAAAATATTTCCTACACGTAATTTAAAACTGTTATATTTTTCCTACACAAAACTTTTTATGCACCAAATATTTTTTACGTTTAATTTAATAATGTTAAATTTCTTTTATCCCTGCACAAAATATTTCCTACACATAATTTAATACTGTTATATTTTTCCTACACAAAACTTTTTCTACACAAAATTTTTTCTTCACAAAATTTAATACTGATCATAGTGTTTCTACACAAAGCTTTTTCTGCACAAAATATTATTAATTATTGACTACACATAATTCAATGATGTTAAGTACTTTTATTTTTTCCCTGCTCAAAATATTTCCTACACAGAATTTTATACTGTTATATTTTTTCTACACAAAACTTTTTCTACAGAAAATTTTTTCTTTACTTCATTATTCCTACATAAAGCTTTTTGGCACAAAATATTTCCTACACATAATTCAATGATGTTAAGTACTTTTATTTTTTCCCTACACAAAATATTTCCTACACAGAATTAATTCCTCTCATATTTTCACTACACAATACTTTTTCTACACAAAATTTCCCCTACGCAGAATTTAATACTGTTATATTTTCCCTACACGAAACTTTTTCCAAATAACATTTTCCCTTCATAAAACTTTTTCTACGCAAAATATTTCCTACACGTAATTTAAGACTGGTATATTTTTCCTACACACAACTTTTTCTACACAAAATATTTTTTACCTTTAATTTAATAATGTTAAATTTTTTTTCCCTGCACAAAATATTTCCTACACAGAATTTTATACTGTTATATTTTTTCTACACAAAACCTTTTCTACACAAAACTTTTTCTACACAAAATCTTTTCTTTACAAAATTTAATACTGATCATATTGTTCCTTCACAAAGCTTTTTCTGCGCAAAATATTTTCTACACGTAATTCAATGATGTTAAGTACTTTTATTTTTTCCCAACAAAAAATATTTCCTACACAGAATTTAATACTGTTATATTTTCCCTACACAAAACTTTTTCTACACAACATTTTTCCTATGCAAAATTTAATACTGATCACATTTTTCCTAGACAAAACTTTTACTATACACAAAACTTTTACTACTCAAAATATTTCCTACATATAATTTAAGACTTATATTTTTCCTGCACAAAACTTTTTCTACACATAATTTTTCCTGCACAGAATTTAATACTGTTATATTTTTCCTACACAAAACTTTTTCTACACGGAATTTTTCTTTCTTAAAATTGAATACTGATCATATTTTTCCTACACAAAAATTTTTCTGCACAGAATTGAATACTGTTATATTTTCCCTACATAATACTTCTTCTACACACAATTTTTCCTACACAAAATTTATTACTGTTTATATTGTTCAATGCTATTAGTTTTTTCATACACAAAATATTTTCGACGCAGAATATGTATTTTTCGGGGGTCCAAAAATGCATTGCAAAATTTTTTTTACTCTAGATGGCAAGACACCCCACCAAATGTTTCCATTTTAGGAGAAAGAAAATCCGTAATTTTTATTTTTTCAAAATTCGATTAATAACACGTTTGAGTTTTAGAAAAATTGAACTCATGTTCCAGGGTTTCAGTGAAACGTGCCAAGGTTTTTAGAGATTTAAGAGGAATGTCTACGAAATGAAACCATACTAATAACTCATATTTCTAACCCGCCCCCAGACTCCCCGCAGTGCCCAAATATCACCCAAAAATTAAAAAACTAAATTTTTACGTATTATTGTTAGTCTTTAGCAATTTCCGTTGTCTTTTTTATATACAAATAATTAATAATAGACAATCCGAATATTTACACGCCTGTTTAATTAATTTGCAATTGTTTAAACAAATGTAAATTATTTAATCAATTATTTAATCCCTTAAAAATGTAAAGAAATAATCGTATTTTCTGATTAAAATGTAATTATTTCACACTGTTTGCAGTAGTACATTTTTCTCAAAACATTATGTAATTATTTAAATAATTATTTATTGCCCATTTTCAAAATTTCTAAAAATTGACCCAGAGATATCAACTTTATTTTTAAAATAATAGTATTAATCAATATAAATTTGTGTTTAAGAAAAAAATAAAAATATTTAAAAATATTACATACCATGTATAAAAAAAATTTATGTAGAAAAAGTTTTGTGTAGGAAAAATAGAACAGTGTTAAATTCCGCGTAGGAAATATTTTGCGTAGGGAAAAAATAAAAGTATTTAATGTTATTAAATTACGAGTAGAAAAAATTTTGTGTACAAAAAGTTTTGCGAAGGAAAAATATAACAGTCTTAAATTATGTTTAGGAAATATTTTGCATAGAAAAAGTTTTTTGTATGAAACATATCATCCGTATACTTGTGTACAATATATTTTTTGTAGAAACAGCGTTTTACGCTTCGAGTGAAGAACCTGCCTGATTTGAAATGGATTCGACCCCAAGATGAATGCAGAACAATCTTTTGTTTTTCGACAGAAATTTTCTTTTTATTTATAGTAAAGTTTAAATGTTAATTTACAGTAAATTTTTTTAAAAAAGTGTAAAAAAAACTTTGACTATTACTATTACTTAGCAAACTTCGGGGTTGTCAATTTTCGCCTACTTTTATAAAATCTTCTAATTTTTACCAAACGAACTTTTTGAGGAATATAAAAAGTGGGGCGGGGACCAATGAAGTACACCATAAATCCTAGTAATTAACTCCTCTGTGCACCATGAATTTTCGAAGTGGCAAATTCACTATCACAAATCGCGATTTTTTCGGTGTTGGAGTGAACCGAGCGAACATTCGGCTATCGTGCATCGTGCAAATAAGCCAACTAAACTGAAAACATTGACATTCTGAGCGAGAAACGTGGCTTCGAAAGTTAGTTGCCGAAGGCAGGAGAAGAGAATGAAGGCTGGATCCAGCATTGAATGGCGCCCTACCTGGTACCCGGAGTCATAAATCATTTCCCCATGATACTACCCCTCGGCGTTTCTCTGCATCACAACCCCGTAGATCGGCGAACGAACAACATCACCTGGAACTCTGGAACCAACTCAATTCTATTCATCCTCAGGAGATCTTCACTCAGGGCGTAAGTTTCATTTACAATTTTCAATTATCCCCTTTTCCAACTTTAAATTTTCCTTCCAAATTGACTCTAGAGGGATTATTTCTTGTCCAGGTTCATCAAAATTAATATAATGATAACCAATCTTTAAAATGATTTACAAATTAAAAAAAAAGATCTATTACTGATTTTTGGAAATCTAGACGGAAGCTTCTAAGCTTACTTTAGAAAAAATAATTCAAGCAGAGAAGATGAATTTTGAACTAAAAAGTGTCATTTTCATTTAAAAAAAGTGACATTTCTACTGAATCAGATGATTTTTCAAATAAAAAAGATAAATTTAAAAAAAATTGTTAAGTTTCTTATTTAAAAAGATTTCAGTTGACTTTTTACTATCAAAATATGAATGTTTAAATTAAAAACAGTATTCTACAATAGAAATTGAATTTTTAATTCAAAAATACAAATTTTTTCAACTAAAAAGCATGAATTTTCAACGAAATTGTTGAATTCTCTAACAAATAGTTGCATTTTATCTATGAACGATGAAATTTTGTATTAAAGCAAATGAATTTTTCATTAAAAAGAAAATAAAAATTCCAAAAAAATAGTGGAATCTTTATTCAGAAAAGATTTTAGTTGTTGATTCTATAAAAAACCTTCAAAATTAATTTAATTAGCATCCAAAGAAGATTCCAGTTCACTCTCAAAAATCAAAAAAAGGATTATAAGCAATAATTTTAGAAAATTTGAAAATATTTTTAAATGTAAAATTTTTTGGTATTGGATGTTTTTTTTAAATTGGTAAATATCTCTTAAAATTATTTGAATTTTTCATAAAACTTTTAATCAATCCTGCAAATGAAAAAAATGCCTTAAATTTTCGAATTTTTTTACGATGTTGAAAATACTTTTAAATCTTCCTAAATGTTCTCTTAAAATTAATTTTCTAATATAAAAAACCTTTTTTAAATCCTAGGAATCTTTTCAACTTTTTAATTATTTTTGAAATTATTTAAAACATCTAAATATCTTTAAAAATGATTCAAATTTTTCCTAAAATTTTTAATAAAACCTGCAAAATAAAAAAAATGCCTGAAAATTTTCAAATTTTAAACCTAAGGATGTACACTATGTACAATTAATCTCAAAAGTCGCAAATCTATAAAATGATTTACAAAATCAAATTCAAGGAAAGAAGATGAATTTTTAACTAAAAAGTGATATTTTCATAAAAAGTGACATTTCTACTAAACCGGATGATTTTTTAAATAAAAAAGGTAAATTTTGAAAAAATAGTTGAGTTTTTTATTCAAAAAAATTTCAGTTGACTTTTTACTATCAAAATATCAATTTTTAAACCAAGAACATGTTTCTACGATAGAAATTAAATTTTTTGTCCAAAAATACGAATTTTTAACCAAAAAGGATGACTTTTTCACAAAATTGTTGAATTTTCTAAAAAACAGTTAATTTTTTTCCAAAGCAGATAACATTTTTCTCAAAACAGATAAATTTTAATTCTAAGAACTTTTGGCATAGTTAAATTTTCATTTGAAAAAAATGTCCGTTGGTTTTTCAAGTTCAAAATATGAATTAAAAAAAAAAGTTTCAAAGTTTCAAAAAAAGTTTTTTCAACCAAAAAGCATGAAGTTTTAACAAAATTGTTGAATTCTTTAAAAAATAGTTGCATTTTATCCATGAAAGATAAAATTTTGTACTAAAGCAAATGATATTTTAATTAAAAAGAAAATAAAAAACTCAAAAAAATCTAGACGGAAGCTTTTGAGCGTACTTTAGAAAAAATAATTCAAGAAAAAAAGATGAATTTTTAACTAAAAAGTGGCACTTTCATCAAAAAAGTGATATTTTAAAATAGTTGAGTTTTTTATTCAAAAAGATTTTAGTTGACTTTTTACTATGAAAATATGAATTTTTAAATCAGAAACAGGTTTCTACGATAAAAATTAAATTTCTAATCCGAAAATACGTATTTTTAAACAAAAAAGATGACTTTTTTAGAAAATTGTTGAATTTTCTACCAAACAGTTGATTTTTTTCAAAACAAATAACATTTTTCTCAAAACAGATACATTTGAATTCAAACAATTTTTTACATAGTTAAATATTCATTTAAAAAAAAATTCTCGTTGTTTTTTCAAGTTCAAAATATGAATTTAAAAAAAAAAGTTTCTTAGCAAAAAATTTGATTGTTAATCCAAATAAGGCGATTTTTTTCACCAAAAGCATGAATTTTTAATTAGAAAGAAAATAAAAATTAAAAAAAAAATAGTGGAATCTTTATCCAGAAAGTATTTTAGTTGTATTTTATTTTAGAGAGTCAAAATTGCTTCTAAAGTAGATTAATTTTGGGGGAAAAAACTTGAAAATTAATTAAATTTTCATCTAAAGAAGATTCCAGTTCACTTTCAAATATCAAAAGAAGGATTATAAGCAATAATTTTACAAAATTTTAGAATATTTTCAACTGTAAAATTTTTTTTGATATTTTTTTATATTTCTAAATATCGAATTTTTAACCAAAAAGTATGAATTTTTAACAAAATTGTTGAATTCTCTAACAAACAGTTGCATTTTATCCATGAAAGAAGAAATTTTGTACAAAAGCAAATTAATTTTTAATTAAAAAGAAAAGAAATTCCAAAAAATAGTGGAATCTTTATTGGATGTTTTTATAAATATCTAAATATCTCTTTAAATTATTTGAATTTTTCATAAAACTTTTATTCAATCCTGCATAAGAAAAAAAATGCCATAAATGTTTCAATTTTTTCTCAAATTTGGAAATCCTTTTAAATCTTCTTAAATGTTCTCTTAAAATTTTTTCAACTTTTAAATTATTTTTGAAATTATTTCAAAAAGTCTGAATATCTTTTAAATTATTCGAATGTTTCCTAAAATTTTTAATAAAACTTGCCAAACTTAAAAATTTTCATTTAAAAAAGTGACATTTATACTAAGTCAGATGATTTTTCAAATAAAAAAGATAAATTTTGAAAAAAACAGTTGAATTTTTATTCAACAAGATTTCAGTTAACTTTTTACTATCAAAATATAAATTTTTAAATCAGAAACAGGTTTCTACGATATAAATTAAATTTTTAACCAAAAAGGTTGACTTTTTAACAAAATTGATGAATTTTCTACGAAACAGTTGATTTGTCTCAAAACAGATAAATTTTAATTCAAAACATTTTTGGCATAGTTAAATTTCCATTTAAAAAATAATTCCCGCTGTTTTTTCAAGTTAAAAAAATGAGTTTAGAAAAAAGTTTCTTACAAAAAAATTTGATTGTTAATCCAAAAACACGTTTTCATTCAACCAAAAAACATAAATTTAACAAAATTGTTCAAATCTTTAACAAATAGTTGCATTTTATCCATAAAAGATGAAATTTTTTACTAAAGCAAATCAATTTTTAATTAAAAATAAAATTAAAATTCCAAAAAATAGTGGTATCTTTATTCAGAAAGGTATTTAGTTGTACTTTATTTAAGACAGTCGAAATTTCTTCTAAAGTAGATTAATTTTGGGTAAAAAAACTTAAAAATTAATTTAATTTTTATCCAAAGAAGAAACATCAAAAGAAGGATTATAAGCAATAATTTTACAAAAATTTAGAATCTTTTCCAATGTAAAATTTTTTTTGATGTTTTTTTAAATTTCTAAATATCTCTTAAAATTATTTGAAATTTTCATAAAACTTTTAATCAATCTTGCAAAAAGAAAAAAAATGCCGCAAATGTTCCACTTTTTTTACAATTTTGGAAATACTTTTAAATATTTTTAAATATACTCTTAAAATTAAGTTTCTAATATAAAAAGCCATTTTTTATTATTTGGAATCTTTTCAACTTTTAAATTATTTTTAAAATGATTTCAAAACGTCTGAATATCTTTTAAAATGATTCGAATTATTCCTAAAATTTTTAATAAAACCTGCAAAATTTAAAAAAATTGCCTGAAAATCTTCAAATTTTAAACTTAAGGATGTACACTACGTACAATCAATCTCACAAGTTGACTATCTTTAAAATTATTGATAAAGTAGCTAAAAAAGATCTATTATTATTATTATTATTATTACACCATTAAGCCGTTTCCCTTTCGGGGTAGGCGTGACTCACTCGGTAGGGAG
>JAAAKG020145917.1:0-10780 GCA_010014905.2 Druon quercuslanigerum
TTAAATTCAGTAAATTTGAGCCCTTATTTTGAGGGTAGAAAAAAATCCTGACCTGATGAAGCAATTCTGAGATCATACTCGGATTCAGCGACCCCGAAAACATAAGAGTACATTGGTCTTGCTTCTGGGACAGACCACTTTTTTTTTTTGTGGTGCTGTGATAAACTTTAAACCTCAGTCGAAATGAATCCTTTCTTACACGCACCATATTCATATTCAAAACATTCTTAATTTAACTAGATAATAAACTCTGCTGCAAATCCCTACTTTAATAATTTTACCAATATCGTTGGATAGTCCCTAAAAATATTTGTAGCTAGATCAAGGACAAATATCACTGGTTTTGATATACTTATATTTTATCAGTGTAGTATTTTTCAAAATTTCAGCGAAAAAATGTATCTTCTGTGAAATTCGGGCTGTGAATAAATATATTTGCAGCTCGCTATTGATTGAATCATATTAAAATTATAGTGTTGTTTATATAAATATGTTAAACAAAGTTAATTCCTTTACTCAGATTGCTTTCGTTTACTTGTTATGTGAATTGAGTCGAATGAATAATAAATCTTAAATGCGAATCAACATCTGAGAAGGTACAATTTCGATAATATTGGATTAAGACAAACTATATATATTCGAATTAAGGAATGGTAACTAAAAGGAGTAACTTTTGATATCGTTATTTATGAGAGTAGAACAAGCCATGCGGTGGGACAAGGAGAGCTGGGTGGAAAAACTACACGTAGAGCGAAATCTAATGACACCCTGACCGTTACTAATGACACTAACGAGGTAGTTAGATGTTAGAGCGAATGGCGAATGCCGGCGGTCCAAGAGGGGTTGAGGAGGTCTCTGGACCGTGGGCCGAGTGAACCCACTTACCGACTTATCACGTAGTTACCTAATCTGTTTATCCCGACAGGGGGCCCGACTACATGCGGGGAGCCAGGAGCTGGAAGGGTGCCCGGACGTCCCTGAGGGCCCCTCCCTCTTCCCCACATTCAATCATCCACCACCTACAATGTACAATGTACCACTACGTTTCTCTTACATTAGAAGAGAGACGAGCTAATTTCGATTTTATAGTTTAAATTTTTAAATTACATCTCCCCTTTTGTATACATGGTGCGTGGCAAATAAACTCCCCTAACAATGTCTACAATATTTTTCTGGTATGTGATATGATGTGGTATATCCTCTTGTAAAGAGAGTTTGGCGAGCTTAATACAATAAAAAGCAATCAGTGAACTACAGCTTTCCGTTTTCGAGTAGATTAATCACAATTTATTTTTCCGACTTTCCCTTTGGCCTATAGTCTAAATCTATATTAGCGACATTGGATGAATGTTGGTGAACTATTCACTGAGTAATAAAAACCTCTTTTGGAAAACAATTTAATAGAGAAGTTTAATCACAGACATTTTTTTGAGTAAAGTTCGAAGTGTACACATAAAAAGGTGCTATCTCGGAAGGACGAAAATTAAAAGGTGCCATCTCGGGTGATGAAGTATGGAAGCTAAGAGTCCCATGTAAAATAGTATCTAGAACATCAGCGCCCTCTGAAGTAGGGAACTTTTCTATTTGGTTCTGTTTGGTGTCTCTTAAAAATACAGCTCGAAATTTTTACAATATTAATCCCGGTTATAAACTAAACAAAAGCAGGTAATTCTGCAGCACGTAATCAAATAGTATGGTATGTTATGCAACATTTATTATCGTGTATAATATTTGATCATTTTTCACTACATGCTGCAGAACGGTCGATTGGACTCTGTATACAGAGAAACTCAATTCTCATTTTTTTGCGGACTTATACCAGCTTGATTCTATATTGCAAGGAAAAATTTTCTTTATGAATAGAAGATTTAAGATTTCAAGGATATAAACTAATATAAAAACTACGATTTTAATGATTTTCTAAATTTTGCTACATATTTGTGTATTTGTGCCAAAAGATTGTATATAGTGTGGATTTCAAAATAATTCGGAAGATTCAAATATACTTTCATGAGTTTCAAATTATAAAATGGAACACTAAATAAAAATATATGAAGTTATGAAGTTTTTAGTACATGTTTAGATGTTGAGTGGTTTAAAGAGATCCCAAAAATTGGGAAATTTTAGAACAGTTTTTTTAAATTATGAAATATTTTGGAACTCTTTCCATACAGTTTTAAAAATCTAAACAGAAACTAATTTTCATTTTTCGTTATAACTTAAGCTAGTATTATTTAAAAAAGCACTTTTTAAAAAATGCAGGTAATAATTATAAATTGTAATTTTATACCGTTCAGATTATTACATCAAACGAGTCGAGAAGATATGTAATAAAAATACTAAATATAAAAATTACTTTGATTTAATAATTTGATAGTTATAAAAGGATTAATCGTTTATTGCTTAATATCTTTAAAATCATTTATTTAAATAAAATTTTATAAATTTTGAAAAAATATTTTGATTTTTCACATGAAAATGATTCCAAAAAATGCTTTGTATTCTATGGACTTTCCCCATTAGAAAAAAAAGGTGCGTACTCCACAATTTAAATTTAATGTCTAGTGAAAGTTCTTGAGATATTTTTGTTTTTCAAAAAGATTATCGAAAAATACTCATAAAAGCAGATTTTCTATAGTGGACATTTGTAACACAGCTGCCGAGAATAAATTACGTATGCTTTTTTCTGAAATTTAAAAAGAAATACCCCCTCTTTCGAGTCCCTAAGTTTTTACCCCCCCCCCCCCTTATTCTACGTTTTTTTTTTGTTACTAAATTTTTTCCATTAATTTATTTAAGGGCTATCCAAAAATTATGTAAGACGAAACAACACATTTTCCATAATATAGTTCTTCAAATAAGAAAATGAATTTTTTATAATGTAGTTCATCATTCGACTAAATATTTTAATTGTCTACCAAATTAAACTTCTGTTAATGTAAGGTAGCAGAGAAAAAACGTTGACCACGCCCCCAGGGTTGCTTCTCGTATTTATTCAATTTTTTTGTTGTTGCTATAAGGTAGATTTATTTTTTGACTTTTGTTAACACTAGATAATGTAGATTAAGTTAGAAAAAAATAAATATAAATGTGAATCATTAAATATAAATTTTGCTTCAAAATGCATGTGGTCTTCGAATTAAACCCTCTAAAAATTATAAGCACCTTTTTAAAGAAATTTTATAGTGGATAAAGTTTGTGAGGAATATTTACTACAGTCGTTTATCATCAATGAGGAACTGTCCCCCGTTACAAAACTTTCCGTAAGTGTAAAGAATACTCTCTATCATGAAAAATATTTCCTGATATGTGGGTTATAATAATAAAAGAATTTAGATTGATTTGAGTTTTGATTTACTTGCGAAAACTCGCAAGTTGGAGTTTAAGTTTAAATGGAAATTGGAAACTTGAGACAATTGAAATTGGTTAGAGATAGGGTACATTACATGTATCTTACATGGATAGAGGTTACGTCAAAGTGTTGGAAAGACTTGGAAACGATCAGTGAATAGGCAAACTACCGGCGAAGTTCCGACTGACATCGGATCGCGGTTTAACCGGAAGTTAGTTCCAAGTGCAAACTAAGTTTAGCTGCCGTCCAGTTTGCAGCGTCCACTTTGCGTAACTCGGTCTAGCCGGTAATGTAACTTCATCGATGTGTTCCGCCAGAGCAAGTGCCGGCACAATCAATCTACCACCTCTCCCCTCTCTCCTTCACACTGCTATGTATTCTTGCTCCTACCAATCTCACATCATCGCTTCTCCACAATGCGTGTATTGGGTAGCTACAACAGCGCCGCCAACTTGGGACTACTGGGTAAAAATTTGAATTTGAATTCAATTCTAACTAGAAATCTCATAGCACATACATACTAAATTTTATACCGTCTATAATATTTATTATTATATTAACTTAATTATTACTGCCCATTTTCATTAAAATTGTTCTAATAACTTTTAGATGAAAATGAAAAACATAAAAAACCATATTTTGACGAATTATCTATTATTTGAAAGATTACAAATCTTTCAGAAAGAATGCGTGCATTTTAAACCTATTTAATACAATTTTAAAACTATTAAATAATCAGGTTTAAGTGGTTCTCTGTATTGAATCAAGCCTATTTTTCGCTAGCTTTATTTTTTGTAATAAAATAAACAAGCATACTGTTTTGCATCATATATTCAAAATTTTTAAAACTTTACACAATAGAGTAAACATTAGATAGAATTTCAATTAATTTTGATACATTCTGCAGAATGGCCTGCTTTTGTTTATTCTATCACCAAAAGTCAAAAAGTCAAAACTTATAAAAATATACTTAATTTCATGTACAGATCGAATGAACCCAGACTTTTTGCATACGTACTGACGTAATCTTGATTCCATATCTTATGAAGCAGTCTAATTATGGGGTTTTCATTGGGTTTTTTTTCTCAGAAAAAATCGATTATTTTGTTTTAAATTAATTCACTTGTCTCTTAAATCTGTTTTATTTATCATTAACACAAAATTTAAATATTGTGTGTTCTAATTTTGTACTGTTACTATTTTTCGATTTCAAACGAAGAATTTGTGATCAAAGCGTTGCACAATAGATTCACATCTTCCTATGTACATGTGAATTGCTTTTTTAAGTGCAACGATTTGATTAACTTGTGAAATAAAATATGCCATCTTGGGATGCAGTATGTTAAAATTGTTGAATTTATCGTTAAACGCTCGCCAATAAGTTGGAAGTTAGCATTGCCTCAAGTTGAAATTATTCAATTTATAGTTCTTCCAAATTTTAAATAGAACAACAAAGTTGATATTGTTTTAGTCAGAAGTTGTTTACTCTTTTTTTACTCTTTTTTTTACTTTTTAAAGTACATTTTGAAACTTTAAACTTTGCTTGATTTTCAAAATTGTTTAACTATCAAAGCGTTTTACTGTAAATGATTCATTTTGTCATGTTTCTTACTTACAATCGTGTATTTTCTGATACTATCAATATATAGCTTTTAATACTTAAATACTAGAAATTATAAAAATTTCAATATCGACCAATTTCAAACTCAGTTTGTCCCCTTGGACGCATGACATTGTTTCAGGTTTTTCTTTCGATCATCGAATTTATGCAGCGCTTGAATCGATTTTTCTCGTTTGACAGATATCGCACTGGATAAATATATAAACTTCTTCAAATATATTTTAATTTTGTGATTGTTTAACATTTAAAATTGTTCATTGCTTAAAAGAATTCAATTCGGCATTCATAAAATCTGAAATATTTATATGTTGAACACCACAATCTAAACATGTTCTATTTTAACACGTCACTCAAATAAATGGTCTCAACTTTACATGCTACAGCCTAAACTATTATAATTTGGAGCAAGTACCTTGAATTGAAAATTTCTTAAACGAAAACTGATTATTTCAAATTGCAAATTCTTTAACTTCTAATTTGACGTAGTTACGATTTGAATGATTCAATAAATTTGAAGTAATGCAAATTATTATCGAGAGGCGAAGTTACATATGTACCCCTCGTGAAATAGGATGAAAGGAGAAAAATGGATTAGATGGAGAATTTAAGACCCTTCTTTAATCTATGAGAGAGTATCAATTGAAAAATGTAAAGTCAATATAAATTCGACGTTTGGGGTTTTTCGGGGGTGAGGGTTGAAAAGGCGTGTGAGACTGAAAGAGTAAAAGAGTATGAAAGTTGTACTTACAGGGGTGTGTTGGGGCGAAGGGGTAATCGAGAGAGGGTGGAAGTCTGGGGGCCGGGAGGCCTGGGGGGCAGTGATAGCAGAACATGCCGCCGGCCCTGGCCGCCACCCCCACACCAGCCCCCGGCCCTCCACTGCCGCCTCCGGCTGCCGCTGCTGCTCCTCCGGCCCCCGACACCTGTGACTGTGGCTGAGTTGTCCGTTGCTGTTGCGGCTGCAGCTGGTGATGGTGATGGCTGTGGGGCTGATGTGCGTGAACAGATCCAATCTGAAAAATACAATCATTGTAAATTTACAACTTTTCCGTAATACCTATTTTGGTAAACTTTCAATAATTATTAAATTATTTAACAATAATATTGTCTCATTACAGGTATAATTGATTCTAACAAATTAATAATTTACACAATAATTAGAGATATACATTAGATCTGTAGCGGAAGGTTACGAAACAGTAAAAACACCCTCTCCTCCCACAATTTGATGCTAGAGCTATTCTTGCTGAATCTTATAATTGCCAATCTACGATTGTGGGGTTTTTACATTTTTAACTTCACTACTGTTTTCAGTTCACTACATAAATAATTATTATTCAGTTTGTAATATTTTATTACTGACTTTTTCGTCTTTTCTCATACGTAATTATTAATTTGTGATATATAGAAACCAATAAAAATTTTATCCATATAAAAGATGAAGTTTAATTTTATTTCAATTTAGATACTTAGTCTTCGCTATTAATTCACTTAAATAACATTTATGAAAATCGTGTACTTAAAACCACTTTCTATGCAGAAGTTTTATCTTCTCTCGGCCTCTGTTTTTTCTTTATAATGAATTCTTAAATCAATTTATTCATTTCAATTGCCTTCCCTTTGATTTAATTTCCAATATTTTAATTTTTTTCACTCCTTTCATAGTAACTCACAAGTTCTACATTTTAAAGAATTTCATTCCCTTTTTGAATAACCACTTCCATTTTAAATCGTCAGAAACTTTCAGAATTGTGTCTGGAATTACCAATTAAAAGACGTCAAAATAGAATTTAAACTTTAAGATTAAAAAATCGCAAAATGATATGTTTGGTATATTCAAAATGAAGGCATTTAAAGATTGTACAGTTTAAGCTTAAATAATATCAAACAGAAAACTGTTATGGTTAAACAATATGAATAGCTAGTACTTAAGTTATTTCTAATCCGACACGGAAATGGTACATTTCGACACACGCACGAGACGTTTTTCGCACGAGCGGAGCGAGTGAGAAAAGTCTCGTGCGCTAAAAATCATCTTTCACACAAGTATCGAACAGTATTTTATACCACGAAAGCCGAAAAATCATGTCAAAGTTGAGATTTTGAGGTTAGAGTGGTATAAAAGAATTAATATTGAATGAAGAAAATATCGTTTATTCTGGAGATAAGAAAATAGTTCTTTCACGCCCAAATGTAGGGTAGAGTGGGGTTAAAAGTGCCAGAGGAAAAAGTGCTATACATACTATAACACAAAAAGAAATAATTTGTAGGGCGGTGTCCAAAGTGGCCAAAGTTTATTTTTCATAACACTGCTCCTAAATTAAATTAAGCATTCTCTTGGTTTTTGCATAAAATCATATATAAGACATTTAAGTTCCACATTTTATAATATGTGACACATTTTCCCCGCGGTACTTTTAACCCTCGCTACCCATCTGTATAGAAATAAAATTTATCGGCAGGATGTACTTTGTATCATATTTTTATAATTTTTTCTGCTAAAATTTTTACTATAATCCGAAGAAAATCGAGGTGTCTAAATTTGTTGGACAGATAGTAATACTGTGATTGTTAATGTTTAGAAGCCTGAGAATAATATTTTGTGATGTAAGCCGATTCTTGTGATTTACAAATTGTATAATTTTTAATGTTAAAATTTTTAATGTTAATAAAGTTTAAATCGAGAACTTTCGCTTGTTTTTTTAATATTATGTGTATTCGAAGACTCTTGGAATTAATCTTATTCTACTTAAAACTTTTAACTTGGACTAGCACAGTCTTGCATATTTAAAAATCATAATTTGCGAAGTGTTTCTCTATTGTTCAGTTTGAAAGCTTCGATAAAAACATTTGAATGACTGATGTAACAAAGGAATGACCTGTAACAAAAATGACCTTCATCTTGTAAGTTTTATTCATAACATTGGACATGCTCGTAAGGTCCTTAGTTAACCCAAATTTTGTTTCGCCCAAAATTTATTTTCCCCAAAAAATCAAACATAGAAGTATGAATTCATGAGTTAGAAGTCCGCATAGTACAACGTCAGGAAGGTCGGCAATGATGAAAATAAATAAATAAATATACGGAAGATATCAACGCAAATATGTTTCTTGAATTATATTAACTCAGAGATTATTAAAAATGTGAAGTTATAAATTATTTATGTTCTGTAGCGTTTTCTCTCAAGGGAAATATATTTCTTCAAATAGATCTTGGAAAAAAACTTAAGGTTACGTAAGTTCAGGTTATGTTATTGAATTCAAGTCGGGATGAGCTATTTCTGAACAGAAACAGATCTTCTAGGAAAAATACTAATTCCTTTATTTGAGGATATGGCGGAATATTCTCGCTGTAATTTGATATTTTTCAAAAGAGACAGTTAAGTCTTTAAGAAAATTTATAGAGTAGAACAATTTGAGGTTATTTTATGGAATTTTACCGAAAATTTGATATTTTTAATCAGAAAAAGTTAAGTGATTTCGAAAACTTAATAGTTTCAATAATTTTAGGTTACGGTTGCGATTTCTCGTCGGAATTCGACAATTTATAATTCTATGTGTCTGATATAAATAGGCAAAAAACACTTTATTTTTTCTGTTTTAGAATATTTCATTCCGATGAGAAATCACTAACATAACCTAAACTTGTTTCAACTGTTATGTTTTCAGAAAAGAACTAACTCTTTTTGGTCAAAAATATCAAGTTCTATCAGAAATTTAATAACATAATTTAACATTTTTTAAATTTATAAATCTCATAAATAATTAACTGCTTCTGTTTAAGAATATTTACTTTCAGCGAAAGTTACCTAACATAACCTTCAATTATAGAAATTTCTAAGTTTCCTCACAGATCTAACTGTTTTTATTGAGAAATAACTTAGTCTGGCTTAAATTTCCTAAGATAACCTTAAGTTTTGTGGTTACCGTGTTAGTAAATGTCTATAAACAGGCGAAACTTTTTCAATTCTAATTACACATACACCCTTTCTTATAATAAATCCTCGTTACAAAAATCTTAAACTTTTTTAAACATAAGAAGTGAAATAAATAATTGATAAAGTTATAAAATGACAGCAAACCAAAGCCAAGAGGAATATCGGTTGGATTTTCGTAAGAGCAAAACTTGATTAAGCTACTCAGTAAGGCGAGCAGACCGATTACGACGATTCCCATTAGAGGGATTGTAAACTCTAAATAAATAACGAATGTATCGGGGGTTCTCTGCCTAAGCAGTCATCGATCGCGGAACTTAATAAACGGCGAGTTATCAATTTATAATGGGGTTGTCATGTCTCATACTAGGTGTATGTATTTATGTATACCAAATTACTACATGTATTACTATATGCATATGTATACGTATATTTTATATGCTTGTGTGCGCGGAGCGGAGGCCCTTTTATATAACGCACGCGAGTGGCTTTAGAACCGCAGACTCTCTTCCTCTTCCATTTAATCTCTCGCTCTCTCCCTTTTCCTCTGCCGGTCTGCTGCGAAGGGACAAATTGAATTTTAGATCATGACATGGTGGGGCCCGGGAAGAGGCGAATAGAGAACGGCTGCCGTCGAGAGTCGAGATGATACTAATTGAAATTTGAAATTGATATTAGCGAATTACCCCTCTCTCTCTCTCTCTCTACTTCCCTGTTCGCAGTGCTCTTCCGTCTCCATCTCGCCCCCCCCCTAGTGCAATGCAATTACGCCCGCGTGTTGGATATCAAAAGTAATTGCTGCCAAATTTAACGAAATTCGGTCCAATTCGCGTTCCGAGGCCGCCTGACCTCTCGTCGACCTCATCCACTACGTTACGCGCGCGCTTTCCTCAACACTTGCCTAATGCAATTGTTCTTAAGTTACAGCACGTCTATTGAATCAAGATTCAAATTTTTTTTCTATGTGGATTAGATGAGAATTTCTCATACAAGTTTTAAAGCCCAGATAAAAATGTGATATGTAGTTTATGTATAGTGGACAAAACACTGATATTTTTCATTTATTTTATACACAAAAATTTATAAAACAAATTAAAATATAATTCTCTTATTTATTATATATAAAATAGATATAACTTATTCTCCTGCGAAGATGTACTGAAGTTCTTTGGCTAAAATTTAATGGAAACTTGATGTTACGATAGAGAAAGGATTCTATAAATCGCGAAATCTTTCTAACAATAGCCGTTTATAGTACATAAGCGCTAAAATTATGTTCAGTTTAGTACACTTTGTGTAGTCCGGATTTAGAAATCTTCATTATAATATCCAAAATTACAGTCAATTTATCATGTAAACTCTTTAAATTTTTTAAATAACGATTTTAAAAGAATACTAAAAGAAGAAGACGTTTTCTCTTTCATAAAATGTATATTTAATAAAATGAATGAACAATTGACTGTTTGGATACAGTAATGGTATTCTTGTATTTTCAGAAGTATTTTCAGAAGTTACAAATATATCGGTATTGTACCTACCGCTTAATTTCTGACCTCTTAAATTTTATAATTAAGGCATCGCTTATAAGAACATTGCATGTTACATAATTTCATAGACCCGGCCTTGGTTTTATTATATCCATTATTCTAACAAGGAAAGTCTTTCAACGGAACAGTTTTTATCTTGGCTTAAATCACTTTGTTTTTTTCGCAAGAGAAAATTTATCACAGAATGCACAATAATTCACGGAGAGAAAGTTATGGTTGGGTCAGACATCTGTACGGATAATTCGTTTTCAGCTATTCTATTATTGTACATTCTTTGATAAATTTTATCTTGCGAAAAAACAAGGTGATTCATTTACAACAGATC
>JAAAKG020145918.1:0-10780 GCA_010014905.2 Druon quercuslanigerum
AATTAATTTCTGTTCAATGATTTGAAAATGTCCTCAAAAAAAAGCCACCAAACCAGATCCAGCTGCAAGGCAGCCTAGAGCAGACGACCAAACTTAAGAGAAAACTCACAACCCATCTATAGATTCGATATTTTCAGAATATAAAGAGCAATAATTAATTTATTTTTGATTGAATAAAATTTCTCACGTCTCATCTTCTTAATATTATTATTTTTGTACAAATATTTACATCTCTTATAACTAACGAATAAATATTGCGTTTAATTTACGTAATTACTCTTCACACATTTTATCAAATTTCATAATTTTGAAAAAATGTTAGATGAGAGCAAATTTATTAAGCTACAACATGGCTCTGAACTATTTTCTCTTAAATACAAGATTGCATAAGAATTATTTCAAATATATTTATCAGCACAACACAGTAAATGTGAGCTCCTTTCTACATATGTGCGAGACGAAAATCACACAACATGCAAGGGACCAAAGACACCCCTATACCATAACCGGCTCAGGATTATTCACAAGAATCGTGGCAAAAAAACTCCCTCCATTTTATGTGAAGTCAAGTCCTCTGTTTGCTCGTGAAACGACTCTCAAGCGTCGTGATTCGCCTCGACTCAAGGAGCCGACGCGCACACACTCGAAAACAAGGCACCCGAGTGTGCCACAAAATCACTCACGTAAGAGAGAGAAAGAAACCTAAGCTCACTCTAATCAGGCACCAGGCCTTTCTGTGAAACAAAAAACCTCGCACTTGACCGGCTCTCAAGCCCCACGCAGAGCATCTTCCAAGGGAAATCGCTTGGCCGCTCCCCGCACCCGAATGTCGCCCGATTCACGGAACTCCCGTCGACCAAACATGCATACACCCACTTTTCCGCGGCACCCGACGCGATTCCTCTAACTTTGTACTAATCTTCTTTTATCCAACAATGCACTTTTAAATTTGTATGTGCTTCTACTCACTGGATTTTTTAGTTTATTATTTTAAATATTACGACATTAAGACACCTTCTTTTTGAATATAGAAAAACAAAATCAATCCGTTTGTATACAAAACTTTTCTTATTTCTCCTTAATACATACCTCAAATTTACTTCTGAAAACCGCAAACAGCTCTGATTTGTGCAAAGCTCTATCACATCACTCAAAATCAATCTCGTGGAACTGCGTCGAACGCCGATGGCGTCGGAAAAAAATGGTCAATTGAACACTTCGAACAACAGGTCGCCTTTCTCAGTGAATTCTTGAAACCCACAGTCCTTTGCTGCCATGTAGGATCTGAATCCACTTCTTTAACGTTGTGGAGGATTGGAACGGCACAAGGACTCACCAAATCAACTCGCTTCTTTTAACCTCTGAATCGAAACATTATTTCACGTGCTCGCGACTACTTAAACAGTCGGATAAGTAAAGAGTGCGCTCGCGCGGCGCTGTGTTAGGTATCGATACTTTTTTCTCTTAACGATACATATCGATATTTTCTTCGATTTGTCGCATTGACACAGTTGTGTCTCTTTCTGGCAAGCGGTCACGGGTCACAGAAATAATGTTGGGCTAACCCCTGATCCTTTTCCAGGAAAAATGAATTTTTAACTAATCAAAATTAATTTATAACAAAAAATTGTTTCTGTTTCAAACAAGTGATGAGTTTTTAACCAAACTGTTCAATGTTCAATCTAAAAGGATGACGGGGCCCCTAATATGTAGTCCTGCACTGTCTTTCCTTTCGTTTCCTTTTCCTAGTATCTCTCTTTCTCCTCCTAATGTATCGCGGTGGTGGGTACTACGTAGGGTTCGCAGTCCAAGCCTAGCATCTTCTTGAGGAAGACTGTGTCGCCAGCGCTCGACTCGAGCGAAACAATGGGACCCTCGGCGGCAGGGTTGAGGGGCTGGTTATGAACCCTGTGGTAGCTTTTACCCTAAGATTATTTCAAAAAATTACCGAATGGAAGAAGTGCAGTGTGTTAGATTTCTAATTGTGGGACCCAAGTGTCATGTAGCGGTAATACTACTAATTGTATGCATCATCTTGAAGAGCCAATTGGCTGTACAGAAATTTGCTAAGAGAAATCTTCGTGATGTCCTAATGGCACAGGCGTATGAACAGACCGTAATAAATTTGTCAGAAGTTTTGAAAACTGTTAAGTTTATCATCATATAAAAAAATATTCCGTCTATTAACAAGTGTATGTTTACAGGCATATCGCAATAACTTTCAACGGCTGGACCATCTGCGCCAACCAAAACTATTTAACGATAACAGGACATTTTATCCTTAATAGTGCACTTCATTGTGCAACATTAGCTGTTGTACCAATCCCTTAACAATTAACAGCATCAAATCTTAAGGAGTTGTTGGAGAATGTTATGCAAAAATGGCCAGAGTTGTCTCAATGCCAGAATTGTGAGTGCAGTAAACGACAATGCTAGCAATAAGATCGCAACTTGCAGAGAATGTCAGGTAAGTAAATAGGAGAACGATGAATTTGCAGTAAAAAAAGTGTGAAACCCTGTAACGATATTTTGTCAAATTTTCAGATAAGAAAGATACCAGGTGCTGCACACTCACTTCACCTCGTTGTAAATAAGGCAATCTTACAAACGCGCAGCAAGCAAGGAATTGGCGCTAAAACACTTGCGGTGGAAGACATACTCGTGATATTCGAAAATGACAATTTGAAGAATTTAGAAGATGCCGTATCCATGTACACTCCTCTGAAGAAGTGCAGAGGAATCGTAGATTTTTTCATTATAGTCCATTACAAAACAAAAATGTGATTGCACAGTTGCGTCAACGGAATCAGCCGGAAACGCAGCATATTCAATCTTTCCACACGCGCTGGAACTCTAATTTTTAATGCTTCGTAGCATCGTCGCATCTGCACATGCCATCACAATCGTTCTGATAAAATCGGCTGCAAAAGTGCCACTTTTAAAAAGCCTTGAAAGACAGACAATCCCCGAAATAATAATGGTTCCGCAGCCTTTCATGAACCCAACTGAAAAACTGAGGGGGGTAAATACCCAACGATGTCTATCATTATTCCATGCACGAAACTGATTCTTTCGGAGCTCAACGACGTTTTGCCAAAAATCGTGTCTTTTAAAGTATTAAAACTCCATGCAAAGCTTACCGAATTAACAAGAGAGCGGCTTCTGCCATGTGATGCGCGAATTATTTCTGCGTATGTGCTTGGCAAACTATTTTAGATAAATAGTAACATATACAAGGCAAGACTTTATATATATATTTTTTTAGGATCAGCACGATTTTAGACCTAAGGTTCAAAAAAATATGATTCGTTGAAAATAATTACTACGCCAATGCAGCGATGAAACTACAAGAAGAACTGAAACAAGCCATTAAGGAAACTCGAACTTCGAGCACGACTCTCCCGAACAAGCAACATACGGTTTTATCTGTCCAGCCTGACACGAAGAAAACACGTAAATTTTATTTTGTCGTTTTATGTGTATTTTTCTTTTTTCTCTTTTTTACCTTTGCTACAAAGTTTCTTATGTGCTTCTTTTACAATCACATTAAGGTTTTTGGAAAAAGTAAAATCCCAGTCTTCGATACATTCTATTCTCCTTTGCTTTCAAGCTATCGTGCACTTAAACCAGTACCTGGGAGAAGAACTGATGCCTGAAGAAACTGGCGATATTTAATTCTGGGAAAGCTGCAAAGGATGCGAAAAACTTCGCATGATTGCTTTAAAGTATCTGGCGGTGCCTGCCACGTCAGTTTCTTCGGAACGCGTGAATTTAACAGCAGGAAATACAATGACCAAGAACAGGTCACGCTTGTCGCCAAACATAGCAGAAAAGCTAGTTTTCTTCAAACAAAATTATGAATTTCTTAAATTCTAAAACCTATGCGTAAAGTTTGTAAAAACTTGTGACAGCTAAATTACTCTTAATTGTTTTTATGTATTGTAAACAATATATAGCTTTTGTATTTCTTCTATTTCTTGTGTTTCTTATTTAATTATTCATATTTTATAATAATCTTATTTATAATATAATAATTTTATTTTATTTATTATTATTTATCTGTCATTAACTTTGAATTAGTTTTAATTTGCGAAACTTTTAAATGAGGTTAGGTTAGGTTTGCGAAGGGGGGGAGTATCGAGAAATATCGATATTATCGATACTTTTTCCAGAAATATCGATATTATCGATACTTTTTCCAGAAATATCGATATATATCGATTCGCTTTTTTACCGATATTTCCCACCCCTACGCTATGTGTCGTAGTGGTGAGGTCATCAGATCCATGCCTGACTCGTGTCTCCCTCTATATCCCTCATAAAAATAAATAAATTTTTTATAGTATGTAGAAGGGCGTGAGCTCCATGAAGATTGAGTAGAAACTCGACATTTCGCTTCACAATTTGCCATAAAATATTTTTTATGATATTTTTGCGCTTTTTTCATTGAACTTTGTTTCTAATACATAAAAATACTACTTCATACACAAAGAAATTTTCTCTTAGAATAGTGTTAGAAAGTCGTGAATTATTTTAAAATGTTCCACTTTTTACCCAATTTTTAATTAGATTGAGATGATATAATACCTAATTAATTTTACCAATCGTATTTGTTTAAACAATCATTATTGTTTTTCATACTATTTTCTCTGAATAATGCTAGAAAATTGCATTATTTTCAAAAATGTTCTACTTTTTGACCAAATTTTATTGAGTGAGGTAAATAATTAATTAAAGTTATCCTAATTAATTTAGGAAAATTAAATTATAATGGTTATAAAATTCAATTCAAATAATGTCAAAACTGCGGATAATGAAGCTTCGTTTAAAACTATCTCCTTCCTTATTATTGCTGGATAGTTGCAGCTTCTTTTGCAATTTTTAACTTTTTATCCACTTTTTACTCAATAAAGTAATGCGCGACCCGAGTTGATAAAAATATTTGTTTAGAAAATTTGTTATTGGTTATAACTATTTCCTTAGATGAGTGGTAGAAAATTTTAATTTTTTATAAAATGCTATACTTTGTTTTGGCTTTTTGTTATGAACAAATAATTAGCAAACAGCATAGAAGATCATATTTGAAAAAATCTCTTTGTTTTCTGTTAATGTACTTTTCTAAAATAAACGACATATTTATAAAATTGATTTCTGACTTTATCTTTCGTCTCACTAGAGACAAGTCAGAAATAACGTTTCTTACAAGTGTTAACAGAGAACCTAATGCAATTTCCTGACAGCAGTAAGTTTACCTTGCCCGTCAGATGTTATAATCAATTAGTTATTTTTTTGAAGTCTTATTAATATTTATATATGTATATCATCATCGACAAGACATGTTTTCTACATGAAAGAAGGGTGGTGGCTGATATTAAAACATTTGCAATTCCAAATTTTGCTTTTACGATTTGCATGAAACTGCTAGTTGTAATTAAAAACAATATTCGATTCTTTGATTTTGTGCCTTTTCTAATAACTTCTTTGTTTGAATATGTTCAATGAGAAAGGAGCAAAAATAATTCACTTGAAAAATACAATATTATTAAACAAACGATTCTTGTTGAAATTCACTCATTATTTGTTTAAAACTAAGAACTTAATTAAAAACTAAAGATTTTGGAAAAAGACAGCTTTCTAGCATTACTTTAAGAGAAGCTAGTTATAAACAATAATAAATCGTTTAAATAAGTATGCATGTTATCTTGCATTAATTATTTCTTCACAAATTTTGAGCACTTTTCTAAGAGAAGATACAGTCCGCTCTCTGAATATTGCCGGACATAGGTCAGTAGGGTGAACTTTTTGTCGACCTTAGTTTCCCCCACTCTTGGCACGTGGAAGCGTCATCGAATTCACGTCCGCTCTCTCTGAATAGTGCCGCTCGTAAGTCCCCCCCCCCCGGGCCGCAAGTACGAAGTGTGTATGTTTGGATGTTTCTTCCACGATTTTGAGTTGAGACATAACGCGATGGTGGGCAATACGTTCAAGCAAGAATGAGGAGAATCGACACTGTTCAGAGCGGCTTTATTCAGAGAGCGGACTTTAGTTAAAAACAATAATCAATGGCTTAAATGACTACGTGTGTTAAGTTACGTTACTAATTAATTTATTATACATATTTATACTCATTTTTATAGAAGTTTGTTGTTTTTAATAAGAAATCTACCATTTAAAATATAAAGGTGTAATTTTTGATAAATAACGGTGCTTCATGTTCAAATTTGTTTTCTCGAATTTTAATACATATCGCCTGGAAGTTTGTTCAAAGCAAAAAAAAATTCCTTTTTTCTTTAAGAAAATGATATTTCGAAGCGGCGTAAGCCTCATAAAGTGCAACACATATTTCCCACAGAAAGAAAATCTGCCTGCTGCGCGGGCACATTCTTATAGCGCGCTACGCGCACAGCTGGCTCTGCTCGCAAGCTTGACCGCGCCTAAGTCGCGCGACAGTTGTTCTTGCGCTGCGTGCACGAAAATATATATTTGTCTCGTGCTTCGCGCTTGGTTTTTCTATTCACCTCACATTTTTAAAAAGCATTTTAAAATTAAAATTGTAAGCATTGATAGTTGTCATTTGGTGAGTGTACTTGATTTAATCGAAAATTATAACTATTTATGTACCTTGGTCTAAGGCTGTTTATTCAGCTTTTGCAAAATAATGTGCCAATATTCTTTTTAATTATTACTGTAATATTTGTTCTTTATTTTGCATTAAATTTTATTCTTAGCCATCCTGAAAAATGTATAACATTTAAGTAAATTTATATTATTACCATTTATGATATGCATTAGTATTTTAAATAATTAATAATAGTGACAATAATAATAATAATGATTATAATAATAATAATAATTAGTACGTTAGTAAATAAAATGCTAATGAAGTTCATAACAAACTTGTAGATATTTTTTGGTTAAACAACTTTTTTCTTTTAATTTTTGTGTATCTCTTGTATCGTTTTTCCAAGAAATTATTTTAAAAAATTTTATCTTATTCTTTGCGATTAAAAGAAAGTATAATCGTCCTATCTGAAAATGAATAATGACAAATTTATAAATATTTCGGGGTGAATAACTATAGTCTGTTAATTTTAGTTCGTACCTTGTTCGTTCTTCGAAAAATTTAATTTTTAAATTTTGAATGTTATTTTTACGATTGAATCAAAAACTTCGTGTTCTATCAGAAATTATTCATGCCTTCGAAAGAGTTATCGCTATTTTTTGCCAGAGCAACTTTTGCCTATTTATTTTTTTCATAGCTTGTGTCGTTTGTCCAAAAATTTAATTTTTTTTACTTTTAATGTTGTTTTTTACTATTAAAAACAAAAACTATGCATCCTACCGAAAAGTGATGCAGGACAAATTTGTCAATCCTTTCAGGGTTCGCAATTTTAATTCATTTTTTTCTTATCTTGCATAGTTTAACCGCAAAATGGAACTTTTGATTTTTCATTATTTTTTGTATGATCAGAATTTGAATTTTCAACTTTTCGAAAAAATTAAAAAATTTGTCATTATAATCTTGTCGGGCTTTTAAAAATCAAAGTTTGCCTCTTTTTCACTTTTTTTCATATCATGCGTTGTTTGACTAAAAATGTTCATTTTGGATTTTTTTTAATTTTGAAAATTCTATAATTCTGATAACTTTCATTTTATCGAAAAAAAGTCATAAGAATAAATTGAGTTTCTGCGTGCTGTAAATAGAACACAGATTACAGACCACAGGCAGACAGACACCTTCGTAAAAATCATTTTTTCTGACGCAAGTGATCTCAAAACGTAGAGATTGGATTATAACCAATAAAGTGAAATTTTATATAAAACCAATACTTTCCCATTAAGAAGAGAATGTAAAAGGACGTTTTTGTAAATTTTATTCAGAATCGTCAATACCAAGTGAATCAAGTTGACACTTAACGTTTCTCTTGACAGTTAACCATTAAATAAAAATATAATATTGCTTTTTAGATACCACTCCTATAAGTCGGTTTTTTGGTTCCCAAAAAAACGCCATAAGTGAAAAGATCGGTTTTGAAACGTTTTGGTGCTAATTATAATTTTTTATGTTTTTTTTTATGCGCAATGTTTCTAAAAATAAAAAACTACATTTTACCTAAAATGAGATGTTTATATAAATTTTTTGAACGGTTTATTATGGTTTTTAGAAATTTTCTCTTAGAATAGAGATAGAAAGTCGAGGTTTTCAAAGAAATTGTCCACTTTTTTTACTATCTTCAATGCAAATGAGGGGATGGTTAATTTATATTAAGAAACATGATTGTTTGAACAATGTATTATTGTTCGTAATAATGTCCTCTTTAAATAATATTCGATATTGTGGTTTTTTCAGGAATTTTTTACTTTTTTACACTTTTTAATTGTTTACATAATTTTGCTAAATTTAATTAACCAATAATTCAAATCATTCCAAGCTGAAGGTAGAAAAATGATTAAAAATTACAGAAAAGCGCACCTTTGTGGCATTATTCAAATTTAATATTACTAAAAATGAGAATAAATGTTTTAAACAATTAATTTTAAGCGCGTAAATCAATTATTTACCTCGCTCTAATTGAAAATTTGACAAGAAATGGAAGATTTGAGGAAAAACTGCTATATTGTAGCATTGTTCTAACAGAATTTTATTGAAAATCTGAGTACATTGTTAAAGCAATTATGGTTGTTTGTTAATATTAATTGCATAGTACAGGCATCTAGTCTTAAAAAATCTGCGTATATTAAAAAAAGAAGTCTTTAACACATATTATTTTGGGAATTGCAGGGTTTCAAAGATTGAACTTTTTTTTGCATTTTTTACTGAAAACGGAGAATTTGCTTTCCTGGGAAATACCTGGTTTCCTACGGATACCACGAAAAAGTTTCTAGAAAATAAATGAACATAGAGTCAATTTATCGTAAGTTCAAAAAAAGTGTCCTATAAATAATAGGTCACGAAATATGATATTTTACCTCAAATGAGTGTATATTATTCATTTATCATGTATAATACGTCTTTCTCCATCGACAAATAAATAATTGTTCATAAAGTAAGCTTGCTATTACCAGTTCTGATTATTTTTTGGCGTTTTTAAAAGTATTTTTGTGATAAAAAGTGATTATAATTGATTGAAAATGTGTGAAATTTTTTATTAATAAACAAATAGTTTTTGAATAATTTTTCATCACAATATCTTGTCATAACTACTTTTGATTACTTTTTGAGTACGGTTCTGACAAAAAAGTAATTTTATTTGAATAAAAATGCGACTTTTACTTTTAATCCGAAAAAAAAAATTTTTCAATCATTGATTGCCACAATATCTTCTTGTGAATACTTTTTCTGCATTTAATTCGGTTACTGCCAGAAAATTTGTAATTCAGAGTGACTTCTGTAAATTGTGCAAAATATGCTGTGAACGTTTTGCTGCTCTAAAAATTAAATGCAGAAAAAGTATTCATTTGAAGATATTGTTACAAACCTTTATTAAAATTTTTTTATTTCCTGTTAAAAAACATAAATTGCATTTTCAATCAATTATAATAACTTTTTTGCTAGGAAAGTACCTAAAAGTAGTTATGAGAAGATATTTCTATGAACAATTATTACAAAACTATTTGTTTAATCTGTGAAACCATGCAATTCCCAAAATAATATGTCTAAAAGACTTCTTTTTTGGATGTGCCCAGATTTTGGAAGACTCTTTCTAATCATATGGCATCATTAACGCAATGTTAAGATTACACGACTTTTTTTTTAAAAAGTGGACTTCACTTTTTTGCCCTCGAAGACAGGAAAAAATGGCCAACTCTGAGGGGTCATAACTTATGGCCTGTGATAGTTAGGATATTGTTCTGTTTTGTAATCACAGAGAATTGAGTCCAATTTCGATTACCGGTAAGCACTTTCCCGTGTATATTTTTAACTCAAAACTTATCGAAGTTGGCAGATCATTTTGTCAATTAAATTTTCTCATAATTTCGTCCTCTTTCTTTTTTTTGTCAGATATTTTGCTCTAAATTTCAATAGAAGTTTTTCCTCTACGCAAAAGTAACCTTTGGAACTGTTTAAAAGAAACTGGCTTGGCAATTGATCTGTTCTAGAATTTTTTATATGTCAAAGGGGACACCTTAAAGAAACTATCTCATTAAAAACATTGAAAGTAGGATTTTTTCGAGAATTTCACTCACTATTTCGACGTAATGCCTGGACTAGCATGAAAAATAAGAAAAAAGTGTTTGGACGATCCTTTTTCACACTTATATTTCATACATTTCTTCTAACAGGGGCGCGTACAGAACCGATATATTAGAGGATATCCTCTTTACGTGCCAATATATTCTGTGGATAACCTTAGATGTATTTCTGGATGATTGCTGGACATCCTGATAAGACCGAAGTTTCTATATCACTTGGATATGCATAAGATGTCTTAGGATGTTTTTTGGACGTTTCTTGGACATTAAAATATTTTACGAAAATATCTCTGAAACACCCAGAAAACATCCCAAGATATTGTACGGGTATCCCAGGGATATAGAAATTTCGATATATTTGCTAAATATCTATATAGGATATACACAGGATATCTCGGGTATACAATACCCCGTATACAATATCCCGCGCAAGGGTTCTATTGGTTATCATTTCAAATTGCACATCTGACACACACACACACGCACGCACGCACATATATATGTACATATATATTATTATTATTATTACACCATTAAGCCGTTTCCCTTTCGGGGTAGGCGTGACTCACTCGGTAGGGAGGGGAGT
>JAAAKG020145919.1:0-10780 GCA_010014905.2 Druon quercuslanigerum
AAACGCTACGACCAGTAGACAAAAAACAATTACCATCATTTTATTAACATTTATCATCTGGTCAAAAACTTTAACAAGAACACATAACTTTCATTAATGTTTCCCGACAAATAAAGTATTGTCATCTTTAATACCTTATCATTACAGGATTTTATAAAGGAATGAAGAAAGAACCATTAATCAATTTTTTCGATTCCTAACAGTTTCACATTTTTAACTCTTTTCAAGGAATAAAGTAATACTGTGAAATTGAAAATGTGATTTAGCCTGTTTCTATCTTAAAAAATTAATTATACTTATTCAATTGTTTCATGTGCTGCTCTTAATCAGAGAGTCCTGTTTTGAATTTTCGAGACTTTTTTCGTTAGTACACTTATTTAATTTACTATATAATATTGCACATATTTAATAAACTTTTTTATAACGATTTGTCTTTAATAAGGATAAGCTTGAAGGTCTGAAGAAGCTTATTATTTTATAGCTTTTTTATTAAGAAAAACATTCTTTAATGTATCTTTTAAACAAAATTGTTAAAACTTAACTGAATAATAGTGAAATTTTACAGATTTTTTAAAAATAATAGTGTCTCTTTGAAACTATTGTTTATATTTGTCTTGCCTTGATAAGGGTACTGAATGAGTGCCGAAACGTTTGTAATATAATTTTAGTTTTATTTTCAGTCTTCTTGTTTTTTACAAGAGTTTGTATCACTTTGATGATTGGACGTTAAATAAGGTTTTGAATTTGGATTTTAATTTAATTTAAATTTCTTAAATTTTAAAACTCACTTCTATGCATATTGATTAATTACTTTGTTTCTTTTTGTTTCAGGTAAGTTCCGCCTGTGATGACGTATTTCAAAGTAGGTGAGATGAAATAATTATAATGCACGCTATAGAGGTATTTTAGTCTCAAAAAACAAATTTATGGCAATTCATCTTTAGGATATAAAAATTGTGGATGTAAAAATTCTAAAGTCAGCTTTTTTTAAATTCATCATTTTTTGATCCTGAGTAAAGTAAGGTAAGTGGGATGATAAGAGTGCAATAATAATTACTTGTCCACTTTTTATGCATTATTATTATCCATCCTGAGCCTTTGATTGTAAGTTTTCATCTTTTTCCATTTTTTGAAAAAGAATCTTTTAACATTCTACCATTTTGATTTGTTGCGCGTAATGGTCGTATATTTTAAAAATAAAAACGTCAAAAATCGAATAATTTTAAATTCAGTCCTAAAAAGCACTTTTTTCGCAGAGCATGAAAGTTGAAGTGCGAGTCGGAGTCGAGGCGTAGCCGAGACGGGGAACGAGTACTGCAATTTGCACGAGGCAAAGTTTACTTTGTGTGGAATTCATGGTGCGATGAAAAAAGTGACCACAACTTTGGAATGTAGAAGTGCTGCACTTGTGCTAACTGGTGTGATAAAAAATAGTGTTTGATCTAAGTGGCACATTTTTAGCAAAGTATGAAAGTTGAAGTTCGAGTCGGATTCGAGGCGTAGCCGATACGAGGAACGAATACTACAATGCACAGTAGGCAAAGTGTACTTTATGTACGCTTTATAGTACGATGAGAACAGTGACACTCGGCCCCTGAGCGCATCTTTTTCTGGTGTGAATTACAGTACTCGCTCCTCGTCGCGGCTACGCCTCGACTCCGCCTCGCATTTAAACTTTTTGTCATAGATTTAAAACTAGTTTTTAGACGACGGTTTTTCAGAAAAAAGCAAACTTTTTATACTGATAAAAAGTATCAACGTCTTTTACTAGCTGCTTAATTTGGATTTTTCTATTTCGTTATTATCACATCCCAAATGATAAGATAATTCTTCTGCAAAGTAATCTTATTTGTTCTTTAAGAGAACAAACTTTTGGCGCAAAAAGAATGACTCAGGTCCGTATTTGCCTAAAATTATTACGCCGAGGCCGAAATACCATCTCATTGTTCAATTGAACACTTATTATTTTAAAAAAATATAAGTAGTGGTAAAAGAGATATTTAGAAGTTTAAAAAAGATTCAAAAGTAATTTAAATCATTCAAAATTAATTTAAATCATTTAAAATGATTGTAAATCATTTAAGCGAACAGTGCGTACCGCCAAAATTCGACTATCCGTACTGAAATTGCGGTGCAAAATATCCACAGCCAAAATTAAAACAAAATGTAGTTTTCTGAAGATTTAAACAAAAAATTTATTATTTATTATATTTTATATTATTAGTTATATTATATTATTAATATATATTTTTATATTATATATTATATTATTATAATATATTATCATACAGAGTTATATTAAAAGCGATTTGAAGAAACAAAAATTCATATCACGTATTTTTGATGGAATAAATAAAGTTTTTCTTATGAAATCGATCACATATTATTTGTAAATAAAACTTAAATATAATACTTGGCCACTAAATAAAAGTTAATAATTTTTTAAATTACCTTAATCAAGAAATCTTGTATTTGTCTATTTTGGAGGTAATAAACTTAATTTTTCCAGTACAATTAACTCTAAATAACTTACTTCTAATTTTTTTTAACATTTTCATGACAGTAAACCATTTAGTAATGTAAAAAAATTGTTTAATCAAATTTGTATCATTTTATGTATTCATAAATAAAATAACGATTTTTTTCGGGGAATTTTCAGACAGTTATTTAGCAATGATTTTTGCTATGAATCGGTAACATTTGATAGTTGTTCAACTAAACTTAATTAACAAATGCATTATTTGGCTATTTTTCTGCATTTAAACTTGTTTTTTTTGTATAATCAACTGTTACTAACATATTTGTTAACTTTCGTCAGTAGTTCTATAACGATTCTCTGTTTTTATTTTTATTAACAATGCAGTAAACAATTTTTTTTACGCTAATGCGTAAGTTGCTAAAAATAGATGATTTATTAAAGAAACCTAATTACAATTTAAATTTCTTTTTTGGTTAACGGAATAGTAGAAAAGAAAGTGCGTTTTTCATAAATTTAGTTTGATTTTATAATAATATACCCACCTGTGAAATACTTGTAAAAATCTTATATTATATACCGCGTATGGCTACGTTAACTAAATGGTTGATAAAAATGGTGGATCTTTATAGAGCTAATCAAAAAAGTTAAAAAATGTGTTATTAATAGTTGGTAATAAAAAAATACAAGTTTCAATTCTGAAAAATAGCCAAAAATGCATTTGGTAATTAAGTTTAGTTAAACAATTATCAAATGCTACCGATTCATAGCAAAAATCATTGAAAAATAACTGCCTGGAAATTCCCCAAAACAATCGGTATTTTGTTTATAAATACATAACATGATAAAAATTTATTTAAACAATTATCGTTTACATTATTAAATTGTTTACTGACATTAAAATGTTCTTAGAAATTTGTAAGTTAGATATTTACAGTTAATTGCATGTGAAAAATCAAGTTTGTAACTCTAGAAATAGCCAATTAGTTCATTTGTTAACTAAGGTAGTTTAAACAATTATTCATTTTTATCTGGTGGCGAAATATTATAGGTTTTATTTCCAAGTAATATGTGGTCGATTCTATAGAAAAAAGTTTATTCATTCTATCAAAAATACCTGATATGGATTTTTGTTTATAATAATTGCTTTTAAAATAACTCGTTATAATAATATATTATAATAGTATAATATAATACAATTTAATAATATATTATAATAACTCTTTTTGTCAATAAATTGTTCAAATTTAGTTTCAATCAAGTGACGATTCGCCGCCCATCCCCACGAAACAATTTCCATTCACTTATTTGTTAATAAGAAATTCAATACATTTTTTAGCATTTCAATTTCTTTTGGCAATATTTTTTTTATAGTTGCTTTTAGATTGAACCAAAGCATGTTTACAAATTTTTTTTATTAAATAAACGAAAAAATTAACGAAAAATTTAAAAATCGGCCATGACAGTTCGATGCGGAATTTTATTAGCTCTCATTTGAAAAAAAGTTAAAATCGGATAATAAATTTTCTTTTGAAAATTAATTTGTCCACGGGCGTTTTTTTGACCCCACTGTGAAGCGTTTGCGTAACGAAGTCGATGGATGCTGATTTTCGCGAAGTTTGGGACAAGCGCGCGGGGAACGTAAGTAGCAGTGGGTAGAGCGTGGTCAGCCCACCGGTACTACTGAGATTACATTCAAAGAAAGGATGGCCGCTGAATGTTTTGAAGAAAAGGAAAATTATATTGTTATTTGCGAATAAAAAAATAAATAATCTTTAATTATATGAAAGCCCTTAAATAAATTTTACTTTATATATATTTTTACATTATCCTTCATGAGATTATAATGTAATCGTCCAAATTTTCGATCTCTGGTTTTTAGCGGATCTTTACGTTTCGGCACTCACAGAGTCCGAAAATCATAAAATTTTGTCGGCGTCTGTCTGCCTGTCTGTCTGTAGGTCTGGCTGTATATATCTGTCTTTATTCATGGTTAACTGTATGTTGTAGCCACGCTAACTTTTGAAGGATTTGACCAACCGAATCAGCCTTTGATACGCATTGTAAGGTTCCCAAAATAAAGGTTAAGTTTGTGAAGTAGACATTTTTAACCAAAATTAAAAAATTGAGGGAATTATAAAAATTTTGAAGACAATTTTTTTTTAATTTTAGAAGTGTCTGTCAAAGTTTCTTGTAGATGGGTAGAAGCCTTGCAAATTATCCAAATAAAATTTTAAACTTTAAAGAAAAATAGAAAAGTTACATACTTTTGAAAATTTTGAAAATCTTCAGGAAAAAAAAATATATATTCTTCAGATAGATAAGGAAATTTTATTTTAATTCGTCACTTTATATCAAATGTATTTATAAACTATCTAAGTTAGATTTTTCGATTAGACAAAAATTCAAAAAGTTAGAGCTTTTCCAAATTTGAATAAAATTTATGCATAAGTTTTAGAAATTTTGTTCAAATTTTCTAGTACACAGCACATAGAATTGCAAATTATTCTAATGATATTTTTAAATTCGGTAAAGCTTCAAAAAGTCAAATGCTGTTCAATATTTTGAAAATTTTCAAAAAAAAGGAAACATTTTTTTTAATAGGTTAAGAAGTATCAATCAAAATTTCTACTAGATATAAAATATATCTATTTTGAAAACATTGTCATAAAATTTCTTAATTAGATAAAAGTTCCAAAAGTTGAATCATTTTAAAAAATATGCAGTTTTTATTTTAAGAGATCCGTAAGTTTAAAGCATTGCTTTTAATTGATTTGAACTAGATTCACAAATTATCTTGATGAAGTTTTTCAATCAAAAAGAAATTATCGAGCGCGAAGCGCCAGTTTCGTAATAAGAATGTAATCGTACCCGCGCACCTGAGGCGCGATCAAATTCAGCGCACAGCGCGCAATTCATATTTTTATCTGAAGTTTTATTTATAAAAATTTGATTTATTAGTAACCTTTTAAACAAATTAGAGAAAATTTAAGTAATAATAAAATCAGTTTATAATTAATAAATCAGTTCACAACATACAAAGCATAGAATTATTATTTTTTTTGAAACATTTATATATTTTTTACATCATATATTTCTTAAAAAAGAAATTGCAATCCTATACAATTAATTTATTAATAATGTTTACAACTGTTTAAAAAAACAATAACATATGCACATACTTTTTTTAAAAATGAATTCAGACAGTCATTTCACAACATTTAAAAATCTTATAAAATATTGTAATAGAGGTTTTTTTAAAAAAGAAATAACTTTTATTATACAAATAATAGAAAATATTGAAAAACATAATCTAACAGAACTGTTACCATAAAGTAGAGCTCGACCCCCATATTTATGCGCAGGCCTTTTAAAATTAAAAGTCAAAGCATCGGCAACTGTTGTTTGCGGATTATGAATTCTCTTTTGTTAAAGCTCCTTCGGCCTTAATGAACATATTTTCATCACGCATCTCGTCCTTTTCAGTCGGTTTTGTCGAAAATGCTGATTATTCAGATATAGCAAAATGAAGTACAAATTTCATTTTTTACGATTTCTTAAATATTTGTTTCTTATTTTGCATTAGATTTTGTTCGCAGCAAAAATTGTCTTGTTTTATAATTAAAAAGGGCACATTCTATTAAAAAAAAATTTAATTTGTATTGCAACTTGTCTCTTTTTTACAATAATTTAATTTATTTCCAATGTTATTTCTTACGATTTAAACTAAACATGCGCATCACAGATTAAGGTAGCAAATATTTAGGCATAATTTAGGCAAAAATTTTTGTCAAATAAAATTTTATCCTAGTTTGTTTACTTATTCAAAAAATTTAATTTTTTATAAATTTTGATAAAAAGAGTCTAACAAATTTTTAGCAATTTTTTGGTCTAACGACTTTTTTCTTTTCATTTTTTTCGTCTCTTCTGTTGTTTTTCCAAAAATTAAAATTTTTTATGTTTAATATTATTTTTTAGGAATAAACGAAAGTCTACATGTGCTTTCTCAAAATTACTAGTAACAAATCTTTAGGTCCCTTTTTGGTGAAAAACTTTTATCTGCTAATTTTTTTTCGTAGCTACCTAGCGCCTCGGCGCACGGCGAACGTCAGTAGTAGAGGGTGGAGCGAAGTCAGCCCACCGCTATACTACTGAGGTTTAATGAATGCGGCTATAGAATAGAGTCGCGGACCTTATTTATTAAATAAATAATATACATTCAAAAATTACATATACATATTTAGGGCTGCTAATCATTTAAAATGGTCATTTTTGTCAACTATTTTACAACTAATGTTAGTTAAACTACTATTTATTGCAACTACGGTGTTATTATTTTATTTGTGAATATCTCTTTTTCCCAACTTCAACTTAAAATAAAAAATATTGATCTTTTCTAACTCTAAATGGAACTTATTAGAATTGTAGTCTATTTTTCATTGATATGAAAATAGTGTCTTCGTGTATTTTGCTAACTGTTCTAGCCAAGGTCTTGAATTTCATCAATATCATATTTATTGTCTACTGAAAGAACGTTTAAAGTACAAATATTTAAATTCTTTTATTTTTATTGCTGCAAAGTAGCAAGAGCCATATTTTCCCATAAAGAATTCAACTTGTTTTTAGAAAATTCGTTTTTTTATCCTGAAAGTTCAACAATTTCTTCATTTGAAAATTTATCTATTTTTTTGAAAACTCGTACTTTTTACACGAATTTTGGTAGACAGCACAACTACTTGTTTTAAAAATAAACTAATTTATTTTGATTCAAAATGAATTATTTGGTTGTAGATTCATCTCGATGGTTGAAACTTGAATTATTTTATGAAAATTAGTTCTATTTATTGTTAAAAATTAATTTAAGAAAAATTTGACTTCCATTTTTGGTTAAAAATTAATTTTTTCTGAAAATTACACTGTAAAATTTTGAAAACTGACCTTTGTGAGTTAAAAATTCATTTTTTCATTCGAAAATTGAACTATTTGTTTCAAAATTTGATCCTTCTTGTTGAAAATAATTATTAAAATTACAATTTCACTATCCTATTTTTTTCTTCAAAATTCATTTCTATATTTAAAAATTTATTTTTTTGTTGTTGAAAATTTATTATTTTAATTATAAATGTAGCCATTTCATTGTTGGTGCAAAATGTACCTTTTTTTGCTGAAAATTCATATGTTTGGTCGAAAATTCATGTGTTTCATCGAAAATTCGTCTGTCTAGTGAAAAATTAATCGTTTTGTTTGAAGATTTATTTGATATATTTTACCTAATGTTAAGCTTAATATAATATTTATATTCAAATTATTTCAAATGATTTATGTTTATTGTCAAGGATTCTAAATATTTTTAACCATTTCAGGGAATTTTAGCATATTTTCAAAGAACTTTAGGAAACGAATTAAATTTTCTTTGAAGGGATTTGAACAATATCAAGAAATATGAAGGAATTAAATAAATTAAAAAAATTCTGA
This sequence comes from Druon quercuslanigerum, assembly GCA_010014905.2. Lineage (NCBI taxonomy): Eukaryota > Metazoa > Arthropoda > Insecta > Hymenoptera > Cynipidae > Druon > Druon quercuslanigerum. The sequence goes on from JAAAKG020145919.1 coordinate 7,952, forward strand.
AGTATTTTCACTGATTTTAAGTTATTTTAAAAGCTTGTAAAGAATTTTCTGGAATGGAGGAGATTTTATAGGACTCCAAGTATATACTATTTTGAGGAATCTTGGGGGAAAATTTCATTAATTTTATAATTTATAATTCTATAATCAAAATCGAGTTATGACCTTCAATTTGACCTTGAACTTGATCTTCGAATACTTGGCGGTGTGATAAAAAAATTTGCCAAATACAAATAATTGTTCTACATCTTAAAATAAACATTTTATCCCTCTGGAGTTTCTTTCTATAATGCATAGATTCCGAGGTATTCGACGTTGAAAAAAGTGTTCTTTTTTTCAAAAAAATTGTCATAACTTTAAAACGCCTCAATAAAAAATGTCATCGTACACACGTTTTGTGGGAGCAAAAAAATTGGAAAAAAGTGATTGCCTTTTTACAATCAAAAACTCAATTCCAAAAATTAGGTATACAACGCCAAATGCATTTGAAAAGTTTTGGTTCAAACTTTAAAACCACGTTTGACTTTTTTTGAATGCATGAACTTTGACAGAGATATAGAAAATTTTTTTTCACCAATTTTCGCTCAGAGTGGGCTATACTCGTTGACGAGGAGTGTATGTGTACAGAAGAATAAGTATTTCCATTTGAAATTTAACAATATTCGTATCTATGAAAATACAAAAATTAACAAAGTAAGGGTTTCTTCAAAGATATCTTACTATCTAAAATTATTCTAAAATTCTAAATATCTAAAATTAATTAATAATTTATTTTCTAACGGTTTTCATAACTTTTGGCCCATGTAGTTCACCGTGGCATTCTCGTCACCCCCCCCCCCCTTTATTGTGCTACATTGTTTATGGAAGGCCCTTAATCAAAAATTCATGTATATTGTTAAAAATAGTGTTTTTTTTTGTTTGGTAAAGTATTAATGTTTATGGCCATGTGTTTTTTTTAACACCTAAGTGTAAAACCACTTTGCTCGGAATCGGACCCGGCTCCGCCATAAATAACGTGGGTTTTCGTAGTCACCCCCCCCCCCCCTCCTCTCAAGAAAAACTACGAGTGATGTACGATATTTTTGTGCTATTCGAAAGCAGCATGTTAAATTTAAATTTAAAGTTGAATCAAAGAAAGTGATTGTGTAAAATTTTAAACTTTATTAAATAATTAAAATAAGTTTTTTAAACTATACAAATAAACTACTTCAACTTCCTTAAGGTGTTGTACTTAGAAGTTATTTTTCTTCAAAATGATGAAAGTAGAATTATTTACACGCTTAATCCATTTTGTCTTCCTTTCTTCACGTCTCGTTTCAAAGCTCGTCCAAAATATACTCTACTACTTGATGATGCAATAATATAATCATAAAAATCGCCAATAGTAGAGAATCATTAAAAAAGAGTTTTCATTAATTAAATTAAAATAAAAATTGTGACTTTTTTCTGAAGTGGAAGAAAAAACTTGGAATATTGCTAACGGCTCTCAGATTGAAAAATATTGATTCAATCTCCTGTGGAGACCACAGTTTCCACATATTTCTAAATGTTTTTAGAAATATATATATTGTCTTTTAAATAACAAAATTTTACGCCACAGCAACTTCAATTCAAAAAATCCTAAATTTTTAGGATGAACTATGAATTTAGTTATTATATTAAATTGATACATATCCCAATTGTTTCTTTCAGCTAACAATTTGTGTAATAGATAAGATATAAAATTATTTTTGGCTTTTCATGTTCATATCGTTTAAGTATACGAAGCTAATCTTCATTATTTGAAAGACCATTGTGACATTAGTAATTGGTCTCCTAAAGAATAATGTTAAGAAATTTGGTAGAGGGGAGGGGGTATTTGGATGATCTTACACATGGAAAGTGTTTACAAAAAAATAATCGATCTGGAGATATTGGAATTTACAAGATAGTCCAGCAGAAATTCGATCTATTATATAATAAGGATTACATTTTTAACGAAATAGATGAATTTTTAAGTAAATAATTCACTTTTTTATTAATGGGATGAAATTTTTCACCAAAAAGATTAATTTTATGTTTTATGAGAAAAAAATTAACAACAAAATAAAACGAATTTTCAAAAAAAGATTTTGATTTTGGACCAAGAAACAAGATTGTTCAATAAAAAAGGGTGACTTGTAGCTATAAAGTATAAACTTTTAACAACATAATTACATTAGCAAACATGTGATATAATTTTAAAGCAAAATAATTATTTTTTAATCCAAAATAGTTGAATTTTATTATTTGGATTTAATAATTCAGTTCGGCATTTTGTGAAAAACCGTAAGAGGGAAGCAGAAGGTAAGTTTAAAGTTTAAATTCATAATTGTTTTATTGTAACTAATTAAAATTGTAAAAATTGGAATTGTTTATATTTCCAATTCAAACTTTTTCATTTAGAACGTTTATAATTGGAAGTTATTAAAATTTTATGCTTTACAAGCTAAACATTTTGCAATTTCGATTTAATTTTTATCAGTTTGGAAGATTGAAAATTAAAAACTCCTGATTTTTCATCTTCAAAATAATCAAAATTTAAGAATTATTATTTATCCGTCTTTCAAAATTCAAGAGTTTTGAATTTTAAAGCTTAAAAATTTAAGAATTTCAAATTACAAATCTTTTAAGTTCAAGAATTTTTAAATGTAAATCTTCAAAGAGAGGTACAGAGACCTTGTAAGGGAGTTGCGACGATTGTACCCAGAATATTCTGTTAAATTAATCATCCTTGTCATCGGCGTTCTTGGAGGTACCAAGCTTTCTCTAGTTAATAACCTAAAAAGCATCCCTGCGTGTAAACAATATGCT
>JAAAKG020145920.1:0-10780 GCA_010014905.2 Druon quercuslanigerum
CATTCTTCCACGAACACTCTATAGTCGATTTTTCGAGGGGTGCTTTGCTAACTATATATCAAGTTAGCAAAGCACCCAAAAAAAAACAAAAAATAACACGAACGATTAAATCAATTATTTCACAACTAATTAACGACTAATTAGCGTCAAATTATCATGCAAGTCTCATGAGACTTGCATGTGTGGGAGAATGCATTCTCCCAAGAACACTCTATAGTCGATTTTTCGAGGGGTGCTATGCTAACTATATATCAAGTTAGCAAAGCACCCGAAAAAACAAATAAAACAAAGAACGACAAATTAAATTCGTTCACAACTAATTAACGACTAATTAACGGCAAATTATCCACCTAATCAAATTTTGGTATGCGATGGGTGCTTAGCTAACTTGATTCTCATGTTTTGAAGGGACCTGGAGTGTACTTCAAAATGTGTGGATGGATAAAACGCAGTCTTTCGATAAGGATATTAGGATGAAACTTTCGTTGATGTTATTGTTTGATTAGGATAGAGTGGGGTTAAAATTCCGCGGGGAAAAAGTGCCACATAAAATAACACAAAAAGAAATAATTTGTAAGGCAGGGTCAAAAGTGGACAAAGTTTCCTTTTCATAACACTGCGTCCAAACTAAATTAAGCATTTCCTTGCTTTTTGCATAAAAACATATATAAGACATTAAAGTTCCACAGTTTATCATATGTGGCATTTTTTCCCCGCGGCACTTTTAACTCAACTCTTCTCTACAAGTAACAAGTGAAGAAAAAATGTACATCTGGACATTTAGAGGAAAGTTAACACTGTTCCGTGTACAGTTAACAGTGCGTAGGATGTAGCTGGTGGTACGTAGGCTACGTATTTTTGACAAAGAGTATAATTAATTACTGAAAGAAAATTTGAGAACCGTATATTTACAGTTCAGTCATGCATTTGTCCGTATATCGAGCACATGTAAATAATGAAAAAAAAGAATCGTGAACTGGATAGACAAAAACGCAGTTTTCTGATAAGGATATTGTGATGCATTTTTCTTTAGTATTGTCTCACATTGATCACAAGTAACTAGTGAAACAAAATATATAAACAACATATATATAGGACAGTTAGAATTCTTTCCTAATTTTCGTACACATTTATTGAAGCCTAAAATAATTGACAGGAAGACGTCATCAGGTTCAGAGAAAATGGAGTTAACTTTTGCTCAAAGCGCACGTTTCCTTGACTTTAGGCAGTACACCAAACTCTCGTTTTCAGTCAAGTAATCGGGGGTTGTCTTCAAATGGCCTTGGACTGATTTCGGGAAGATAGAAACGTAAACAAAGAGGGCCGCGTGACTCGTTTCCCACTGGAATATATGTGTATATATAATTTCGCAACCGCTCTCGCCCTACCCCCTGACAAACTGCGTGAGCCAGCAGTTTTAGGAAGGCTAAGAACGGGGTGACTGAAAGCGAGAAATTGGTGTAATTTAAATCCTTATCTTTAACTGAAAGAATCAAAGGCCAAATAGCTTTGCAAAATAAGTTTTAAACTATTCTATAAAGTTTTAAAAATGTTACAAACCCGCAAGAAGAAAAATTACAAATGAAATTTGAAAAATCTAAAAAAAAAATGTTTCAAACCGAATGTAACTGAAGTTCTGAACGTTTTAATGAACAAAATATTTTTTCCATTTCTGATTTATCCATAAATTTGTTTCGTACATTAAAAAATGCATTATAATTTTGATCTAGTAAAAATATTACTTTTAATTTAAATTACTAACATTTTAGCCGTTTTTATAGTTTACAAGACATCAGTAAAAAAATTCGTTCATTATTTCAAAACTTCAAGCGCGTTCAAAACGAAATATTTAAATTTATATAACTTTTTGCGCAATTTCTACTAATTTTCCCGAAAATGTTGTATATGTCCTTTTGGAACGTCGCCCTTCAAATGTGCAATATTGTGGTACCATTAATGCTTAGTTCGAGTCAAGAACCCATGCTACATATGGTGTAAAGAGGAACGTTAAAATAGGGCTTTAAAGAATTATAAATGTGATAATAATGTTCAGAAAAGTCGCTCGACTGCATAATTGCCGTTTGAAATAAGTGAAAGGGTGCTATAAAAAAGAACAAATTCAATTTTTTTTAATAATAAGAAAAATTTCAAGCATCTGTCTGGTTACACGCTAACTTTGAAAAGCTTTGACAAATCCAATCAGTCTGATACACTTTTCTCAGGTTTCAAAACAAACTTCAAGTTTGTTAACAAGTTTAATCCAACTAATAAAATAACCTCTGAGGTATTGAGGATATATAAATAATAACAACGGTAAGCAACGTATGACACCTGTGTAGCTTAGTAGTGAGAAATGTGTATTTAAATTTGTTTATATTTGTGATTAGCTGTAACAAATATTTAAAGTTTATAATTTTCTTTTGTTTAATATACCTTTAAACAAATTAATACCACATTAAAACATATATGGGAAGAAAAAAATGAAAAAGCACAGTTTCTTTCTAAAATTGTTTATAAAAATAGTAATTGTTAATATTTAGTCATTTTCCGGCATAAGCATTACTCTTACAGTAAATTTAAGAATGTTTAGTTTTATTCTGAAGCAATTTGTTTTTTTAACGCATGCACGCTATGTTCGCTTTTTGAGGCATATATGACGTGCAAAAGTTACCAGTTCTGAAGCCGTGGTAAAAAGCAGTTACAGAATTTCAAACGCATGAACCGAATGTTCGCTTTTCCAGACATATATGTCGCGCGGAAGTGACCAATTCCGAAACCGTAATAAAAGCAGTTATAAATTTTTTTCTAACTTTCTGTATGTAATTATATTGAATTTTTAGTACACACATTTAGTAAACACATTTTTAGTGCAAATATTTTTTAAATATCTTACAACCACAAATTCCTGGAATTTTTTTCATTTCTTCCAAAAAGCTCTAGATACATTAAATTCTCGAAAATCTTCGGTATTGGAAAAAGGTACAGAAAATTCGCAAAATTTCTGATATACAAACAATTGCGAAAAGTTGTAATACAAAGTATCTATAAATACAAATTTTTATATATCTGCCAATAATCTATTTATTGAACAAAATCCAACGTCGTTTTAGAGCTTGAGTCAATACCTTATACAACAAAAATTACATTTAGTTTTTTGTAGAAAAAAAAATTTTTCCCCATAAAATAAACGTGTGTAATTTTTGAAGGAAATAAGTAAATATAAAAAATCAATATGAAATAGGTGGGTATTTGTATTTTCATTAAAATTAACCCAGGATGGAATTTTTTTATTGACTTCAAAAAAAATGTATTGATTTAAAAAAAAAAACACTTTTTTCAACACTCAAGAATATAGTAACAAATCTGTTCACTTGTAATTATGATATATTATACCTTGTTTAAATTTGCATTAAATCGAACACAAATTATTTTAATACTTCTGACATAATGACAATAATGATTCAAGTTTAAACTAAATATAAACCATCGTACTGTAATACAGATTATTTCCATAATATTGAATTCATATAGATTCAACAAAAAAAAATTGATTTGACCTTTAATGGTTTATTTAAAATTATTCAAAATAAAAAGATTAATTATGATATACAAGGCGAGACACGCTAGGGCTTACCAAAAAAAAGGAATGCAAAAAAAAGGATGCAAACCGTCTCACACGTCAATGTTATTCTTATGACCTTGTATGCCGGGTTGCGTACTTTTTGGTAAGCCTCAGCGTGTCCACCCTGTATAATTCTGTAAGTTAAAACAAGCTTTCACTGCTCGCAATACCGTGTTTTACTTTTGAACAGAATCATTGTATAGATATAAAATGCACAATTGTATTTTCAAATATTGTTTATTTAAAGATAAAATAGGAAAAGCGGAAGTTTTTCGAGAATAGGGAAAAAGGGAATTTAAAAAAGGGAAGCGCATGGTAACAGGGGAAGAAATGTGCACCCTGTAAAAACTAAGCGATTAAACCGTTATATTTATATATAAATGAGGATTTTTTTAAAATTCTAGTCTAAATAGTCAATACTTCTCGTTGGCAATCAATGAATCTTTATTCCTGTAAAGTAAATGATGAACCTTCCGTAAAATTTTTTATGCATAAAATATATTATATAAATATATAAATCTTGGTGATAAGAAACTGTGGGTGTTTATATATCTTTGATGATTCAAAAAGGATAGAAACATTACTTATTTTGAAGGGGCATGCTTCAAAATAACTCCCAGCGTGAGTCTTTTTCCATTGTTCTTAATATGGATAATGATACATACTTTGACAAACCCCCTCACCCCCTGACCTTATCGCGTATTTCGCAAATAATCCCCATTAAATTCTCAAAAATCTTCGGTATTTAAAAAATATACAGAAAATTTTTAAAACTTATCGCAAAATTTCTGATATTAAAACACTTGCGTAAACTTGTGGTAACTTGATCATAATTTTCCCCAAATTTCTCAAATTTTTTTTTCTCAAACATTTCTCAAATCTCAAAAATATTGTTTGGAACATATACTGAAAGTAGGCAGTTTGAATTCTTGTAAAGGATAGAGTGCTTGCCATCGGCTCGCCTACAACTCGCCTTCGCTTTACCTCTCGCTCGCACAGCAAACTTCACAGTCGCGTGGAACTGCCTAATTTTCGCACTTGTAGCACAATATAATGTTGCGCGAACTCCAAAAACTCAACTTTTATGCCATTTCTAACGTACTGTAGCGCGTAGTGCATATAGGGGTGTTGTGCCTCTGATTAATTTGCCACCTTGGCTTCGCTTTGGCGGTCAAATTCACACTCCTCAAAAACCCCCATTTTTAGGCCCTTACCATAGATACCACAATTTACTGATAAATAACCATAAACTACCGAAAATTTTCAAGCACTTTAACATTTGTTTGAATATATTAAATTTCTAGAAATTTAACGACCTACCACATATTTTCGGAAAGCTGGGGATTTATTCCAGAAATCTTTGGATAACTTAATCTCAGGAAATTTATCAATTGATCAGAAACATCCAGCGTTTCCAAAATATCTCGTAATTCATAGTATTCAAAAATATCCGAAAAGTTTGTTTTTATTGTTTATCAAACCGAAAATTCACTGGATATGTTAAAAATACATATATTGTGTGAAACAAATGCGGAACGAAGGCGGCTAAATAACTCTTGTGAAGTTTATAGTACTTGCCATCAGCTTATCTTCAGGTCACTTCCGGCTCGCCTACAACTCGCCTTTGATTCGCCTCTAGCTCGTACATCAAACTTCACACTCGGATGGAACTGCCTACTTCCCGCATTTGTAGCACAATATACTATTTTCTGCGGTTGGGAACTGTGGACAAGTATTTTTTATATAATTGTTAATATCATTCTTTATAACAATTAAGGTGAATTTTAAGTTACATATTGATGTTCTTTGCTCTCAACCTACCAAGTTGTTGATAAAAATAATACTGTTGTCATAGCCATTTTTTACACTGTAACTGTTAAAATAATAAGCCACAAAGAATTAAATTAAAAATTTTAGATCAACCACGCTCTGAAGCATTTCCTGCTAAAGAAAAAATGCCTTACTCCTTGTATTTTCAGGTTAGTTATTTCTTTTGCTTTGTACGGTGCTAGAATTTTAATTATTACGAACATTTATTAAGGTTTCATACTTTAAACATAAAAGAAAGGTCAAGATCTGTAGATAAAAAATGCTCTGGTTATTCTAAAAATAAATCTCACAGTTGGCAAATATTTGAGCAGAAATGTTGTTTATTGAGATTTATCAAATCAATTTCATCAGTAGATAAAATATATATTCGCAATTGTTATAATGTAGTTGTAAGATATAGTTACACTCAAACGTACAAAACTGTTCTTTTGAGTAAAGTGGGAACTGCGTAAGTTGTTTTAACAGTTTAAAAAAATGCAAACATAAAGGATACATATTTGATATTCAGGATATATGCATTTCTTACAGAAATACAATGCTTGGCATGCGATGGTTAAATCAACATAATGCCTTAATCTTGAGCCGTGACTTTAGACCGGATAAACCAGTCTTTATCATATTTCTATGAATTATTTTATCAAACATTGTTAGCATATATATTTACTCTCTGTAAAAGTATGATTGTTTTTGTTGTTCCCTTTATAACAGTTTGTGGGAAAATTTCCAGATGACTACATCAAACATAAGAAGGTTTTAAGCAGATTTTCTACCCGAACTCCTCAATGTCTACATTTTGGGACTACATTTGGGACATTTTGGTACCTTACGTCCCGCAATGACATACCAAATTCAATAGGGATCCTTTGTAACAGTGTTTACAAAAATCAAAATTAAATAATTAATATTAACATATTCTTTCTTTATATGCTTTCTTTCCAAAATTTCGAAATTATTTTTTAAGACCTTTTACGAATGTTTTTAAAGATAATTTTATTAATTAAAATTATGGCAGTGTCAGTGTATTAAAAAAATCTGGCTAATCGTACCGAAACTTCGATACCTGTAGCCCACACACGCCGGGTTTCGACTCAACCCAAAATTGAGCGTACGTCCCGGTTTTATACGTGTTGGACTTCTTGGATACTTTACCCTCATCATGAGCAAAAAAAAATAACCTCAGCCCTTTGTGAGAAAACACAATTTTTGATTTTTACATTCTCTTAATTTAGGATTGATAAAGTATTAGAATGGTCCGAAACTTCACACCTCAGTTTTTTAACGGATCAAATCAGGCCTTGGCACACTTCTTTTGGGTTCTAAAAGAAAGAACTCTTTCTTTAACCAGCCTTCATTAACCAGCATTTCTGCTTTTACCCATTTAAATTGTCATGCAAAAATCGAGTATTCCGATTTTACCCCAAACGAAGACTGATTTCGTTTCCCCATTTTTTGGTAGGATTCGGAGTTTTTGTTTTATCCGTAAAAAATGCGATGAAAAAGTATAAAACACCTATTTTTAGCATAAAAAATTACAAAGCAGAGAGATGAGAAATTTATTCTTTAAATATAATTCATTAAGTAGAAAATAAAAAATATGAAGATTCACAGAAAAACTGGGATCCTACTTTCAAGGCTATTCCTGATCCCAAAAGTCTATAAATAGAAAAGACCACGATTTACTCGATAATTTCAGTACGATTAGAGATGCAGTTTTTTTTAATTTACTCAAAATGGAGTCTAATTTATTCAGGGGCAACTTTCACTTGCGATGCTGAGGTAAACAGTTATTTCGTCAAACGAGAAAATTAATTGAAAAATGGAGGTTTAACAAAATTTCATAAAAACCATGATTTTCAGAAGGCCATAATTTTAGCGCTATTACAGAGCTTTGTTTATGGTAAATCTACTAAAAAATGAGTTCCATTAAACTAATTACTGGCAACCTCCACCAGCGATGCATAGGGCATGAATTATTTCACAAAAACTATATTCTTTTCAACAAATTAGAAAAATACACACACGTTAGAAAAATAGGTCCTTTCGATTTTCCACACGCCCCCAGAGTTCCAGTGCAGGGATGGGCTGGAAAGAAGGAATTTTCACAATACTAATATTTTTCCAACTTTTTTCACTATTTTTCGAAAACATCGAAGGAATTCAGCTTTCGTAAGATATTTAGCACCTACAGCTTTGATTTTTAAGCCAAAATAATAGTTTTAAGCTACTTCAATTTTTATTTTTAAGTCATTTTCATTAAAGTATATTGAATAAACTATTTAAAAAATCAAACATCCAGTTTTACAAAAAAGGGCGGGTCTAAGCAATTTTTTATTTTGGGCTCAGAATTTGTGCGAGCCATCCCAGAAGTGTAAACAGAAGATGAAAAAACAGAGAGGCGCAAGCGCTTTTGGGCTGAAGTCACTAGAGATCGACTGTGCACTCTAAAATTATAGATTTACAATTTTGACAGGTAAGTTAATAATTTTATAAATGGGAAACGTTTTATTTGTATACTTTACACTATGTCAAACTTATTACGAAAAAACAAAGAAACTCTTGACATCCTGTATTAACGATTTTCGAATTCAACACAACTGATTTAGTATTTTATTTTGAACATTACCTTTCCTAAAAAACAAGGAACAAGTTCAGGGTCATTTGCGGGTCCCTAAAAATTCTTGATTTACCAGATCCAGTGGCACCCTTATCTCTAAACGTGCTAAATGAATGCTTTGTTAGTGAATTTGAATACAGCATGAAAACAAATTTTCACAAAACTTAAAAAACATCTACCTACATCTCTTCCACATGTTTCGCTCGAATTCAGGCCATTTTATTCCCCTCAGTCACGCCTGAAGGTTGGAAGACCCGAAAAGGGTCGACGACAAACTAAAAGAATTCTCTCTTGTATTCCACGTTTCCACCGGCAATCCAAAAAGCATGACATAACACACTGACTGAAAACGAGCAGATTACAAGAGGAAAACTACGCCCGTTTGAGAGCACGTTCGTTGCCACTGTTTGGGTCTAGTGGGTCTAGTCAAGGTGATAAAAATCTCTAATCCTGTGAATATTATGCGAGGAGGTTAGGGGAAGGGAACTCCACCCCACGTCCCCACCTGGTCACCGTGTGCATGCGTGCAAAAATACGAGTGAATAGAAGCGAGGATTGAGAAAGAAAGATAACTAGATAGCTCGCTGGTGGATTAAAAAGAGACAGAGAAAATCGAGCTAACACATTGGAACACATCCATCCTCGTGAAAAGTCAAGGATCGAGACAGCTACAGAAAAGAGAAACATCACACAAGTGAAAAGAACTGACAAAGTCGGCGTGACGTCACGAAGTAAAATGGCACGGGATTGGTGGAGACTATTATGGTACGGGAAACACGCCACGCAACCACCTATACACTTTATTTTAATTAAATAGGTGATAGTCCCAAAGAGATAATTATACCACCCGTGGTATAACCACGGGCGTGGTGGGTGATATAAAAATATCCAAAAACAACTTACTAGAGAGTTACTGGAGAAGAAGACAGAGCGCGATTCCACCTTTAGGAGGATTCACTTGCACACGCGATTTGATTGACAAACTGAAATTTTTTTGACAGTTATAACGTGATCGATCTGGCGCGTGGCTGCGACATTTTACAAGTGTTAACCACTGCGCATTGAACACTGAACAGCCATGCTTGGGCCACAACATTCACGTGTCCCCGGGCACGACCAATGAGCGTGGCCCTATACTACAGTAGTTTTTACCGCACTTAGTTTTTCGATAGCACCGAAATAGCAAATCGACAATAGTAAATAGAAAATCGAAGAAGACCCGAAAAAGACCCGTTTCGCCTTCTCCGATTCGCCTTCTCCGGCAAATACGATGCGCGTCACCCACTTTGTCACATGGTGTTCACTACTGCATGGTGCACTACTGCGCATGCGCGATGACAGTTCGTCGCGTCGTGTTCCTCTTATGCGTAGTAGCACACGGTATTTTAGGTTGGGTGGGAGAAATATAAAATGGCTCCACACCGAGGGACAAACATTGGCACTATCTGCATGAGACAAAACTTTATTTTTGTAATATCTTTGTCAGAAATTGTTTTTCAACCTAAGTTTTCTTGAATATAATTTTTTTTCAAAAGATATTTAATTTAATAACAAAATCTTTAAATTTTTTTGCGATGTTATTATTAAGTTTAATCAATTTTGTAAAATAAAAATAGTATACAAAAACGCTTATAGTGAAAGGATATTTTTACGAGGACATTAAGAAATCAAGTTTCGTCCAATGCATTGACGTGCAATGTTTGGCCTCCGGTGTGCGACCATCTTGCCAGGTGATGTCACAACCTGAAACGCTCAAATGATGCACTGCGCGCCAAAATTACTCCCCTCAGGATTATTTTCGAGATTCTGGATTAAAGAGAGACGAGAGAGAAATTGTGAGGTTTAATACTAGATTGATAGACTGCGACCACTTACTATACTTTAGTGAAAATTGTAGTAAAAAATTTCATAATAAATATGAAAAAAATTAATTACATTCACACAATTCTCGTGTTGTGGCATCAATTCTCGGAAGAATTGTACCGGGGAGCCCTATTTTAGAGTCTAACTGTACATTAAAACAATATGAAAACACACAAATTCTATGAAATTTAATCATTTTTCTAGATATGTGGAACATTTATTTAAAACCCTTGTGAGCTTTTGAAATTCCCTTAAAATCAATAAAATATTCGAAAACCTTTTTGAATCCGTTAAAACATCTAAAAACCTTATAGTTACTGTAAAAATTGTTTCACATCTTTAAAAATTGTTGAAAATTCTTAACGAACGCATGCAAATATTTGTAAGTCTCTTAAAATCATTAAAATGTGGGAATCCCTTGTAATGTATATACCTCGTGAAAATACCTGAGAATATAATGAAATACGTTAAAATATTTTAAATCCTTTGAAATAGTTTGAAATTCCTTGAAACTTGTTGAATCTCTTGAAAATTCCTTGATATTGTTTAAAATACCCTAAATTTTTTTAATTCTTTGGAATTCTTATATTGAATTTTAAAAAATACCTTAAGATCTTGCAGATAATTAAAAAACTTTTGCAATCCCTTGTCAAGTTTTAAAGGTCTTGAAAATTCTTTGAAATCTTTGAAAGTATCCTAAACATTTTTAATTCTTAAAAATCTTTCGAAATTCTTGGAATACAGTCAAATGTGGGTTGGGTGTCAGTTTGGGGGCGGGCCCTGGCCATAACTCCAAAGTGTCGGAACTAACCCCCCCCCCCCCCCCCTATATATATCTCTCTGGTTTATCA